>CABFVX010001233.1:66239-79917 GCA_902151425.1 Timema shepardi
ATGATACCACAGTGGGTAACGGGCAGGGAGGGGGGGTTGTGAAACTTATATAATTATGATACCACAGTGGGTAACGGGCAGGGAGGGGGGGTTGTGAAGCTTATATAATTATGATACCACAGTAGGTAACGGGCAGCGTGGGGGAGGGGGGGTTGTCAAGCTTATATAATTATTATACTACAGTGGTTCACGGGCAACGCCGTGCGGGACTGCTAGTATAGTATATAATTATAGTTTTGAGTAAGACAAAAATAAGTAGTATTGTTGGGGAAAGAAAAAAATCAATAGAATTATTATTTTTACATAAAATAAAATATTAATTAATACTCTGGAATGGATAAAGAGTCTGAATATATTTAGTCTTTTCATAAATCCTGGTTTCTTGATAAAATAAGAGAAACAAATGTATTTAAAGTTGAAGATTTGGCTGAATCTACCCATTGATTTCGTCCATGTTAAAACAGCACGAATTTCCTATATTTATTTCCTTTTAATAATTCCAACTCCTCCACAATTTGAAGAAATAAACAATCTCTAGTTCGGCCCCAGACACTTAACTTTCCATTTTGTGTACTTGCACTTTACTTTCAAGCCATTGTTCCACTTTAAAAATAAATTTAGTTATGAGCCACACAGATGTTGCTCCATGTTAAAATTACACCGAATAAGATGACACTAATCTTCTTAATAAAGTGTTTTATGAATCAAATTTAAAAACGCTATATTTTCTTCTAAGTCCAAAGAAAATACTAATATATTAAAATAAAAGATAAAATGTTGGTTATGGACTAGAGATGAAAATAAAATGCAAATTTAATATAAAGATTGAAATATATGTCAATGAATATGAACAATATTTCTTAAAAGAATTAAAATGTTTATTTCCATCTGTCAAATTTGAAATGTACGCTAGTTTATTTTTCTTACTTATCACTTATGTGCCTTTTATAAAAGACTAGAGTATGGCTCAAGAATTGTTATTTGCAAGGTAACTAAAAATCGATACTAAAGGAAAGTCAATATTTAATGTTGTTGAGGAGTTTTTCAAAGAAAAGGAGATTCCACTTACTAACATACTTGCTTGTGCAACTGAGGAAGCACCATCAATGACTGGACGCTACCATGGGTGTGTCGCTTACTTGAAAAAATCAGTGTCAAATATATTTACCATTCACTGTGTTATTCATCGCCAACATCTGGTTGCAAAAAATCTCAGTGGACGCCTACACAATTCATTACACACTGTTATTACTCAAGTGAATAAGATTAAAGCACATGCTCTCAATGATCGACTATTCCAGGAGATCTGTGCTGTGAATGATGAAGACTTTGGAAGGTTGGTTGCTTCGCACTGAAGTTTGTTGACTATCTAAGGGAAACTGTTTGAAACGCTCCTACAGCCTTTTTGACACTGTTGTGGAATATTTTGAGGTTACGAATGCTTTTCTCGGTGATTAACTCAAAGAAATCAAACATGGCATTGATTATTTATCTGAACTTTTTGCAAAGTACAACCAAATGAATTTGCAGTTGCAAGGCAATGACACCAATCTTATTAAGGCCAAATATGTCGTATCTACATTTATTGCAAAATTAACTATACTGAAGCGCAATATAGGCCATCACGAGCTATACCAATTTCCGAGATTATCTGAGGTAGAAACGAAAGTCGGGATATTAAGTGTCCATCTGCAAATTTGTTGTGACCATTTGAATATGCTGCATGGAGATATGTTTGATTGATTCAAAGATCTTGTTATGATGGAAATTCCAGACTGGGTCTTAAGTCCATTTTCAGATATTGAAGATGTTGGAGCATTGAAGGAATAACTAATTGAGCTACAATATGACATTGAGCTGAAGCCAAAGCTTAAGAAATCGTACAAGGAGTTTTGAGTACAGAAGGAAATTCCTGATTGCTATCCTGCATTATGGAGAGTGGTTAAGAAGCTCCTGATTGCATTTCCAACATCGTATCTGGTGGAACGTGATTTCAGTGTGGTCAGCCTACTTCTCTCCAAGCAAAAAAATTGACTCCAGATTAATAAGCGTGGTGATTTAAGACTCACATTAAGTGACATTAAGCTAGATATTGGGAAACTGGCATCATTGCATCAAGCTTATCCATCACAATAAGAATTTACAGAATAGTGATGTACTCACCTAGTTACTAAATGTGGTATCTAATAATATATAGTACTTATAACTTTGAAAAGATTATCACTGGATCGAGCTCATTAATCATGTTTAATTAAATAAACTTAAACAATATATTTTAATTTTGAATAAATATTCAATTAACAATTGTTCCACCCTTGAAATTTATTGCTCTTTTATTCATTTTGGGTCGTTGAAAACCACCATTATGAATATTGATTTTTTAGAGTAAAGTATAGGAGGCACTTGGCATGAGTTTTTGGAACCAAGGGAGCGATGACTCAAAAAAGTTTGGGAACCACAGTCTTAGTGCTTCTGCGCAATTTGGTTTTTTGTTATATTTTTTTAACACCGCGTATTACTACCTGTTCAGGTTATACGCATATGCCCCCACATTTGCACGAAGGTTAAGTGTAAAGCCATTAGGAAAAAACTACCCTTAGTACACTCTACCGGGATTCTAACCCCAATCTCCCTGTCATCGGTAGTCTAGTCTTAAAAGAGACTGATGCTTTAAACAAGTGATCACCGAATGGTGGACCGTAGACACATTCTTAAGGCCCTTGACTAAATAGCGATAAACAGAATAAATGATGCTATTCCGGTTCTGTGGTGGGCGGGTAGTAGACATGAGAGGCCATCATTAATGAATAATTAAAATAACTGAAAGGAAAGAAAATCACGTTTTTGAATTATTATAGCCCTATAGGACTTGAACTTGAGTCACTGTTAAAGTTTTGCTGGACCGCAGAAATATGTTGAGTTTTTAAAACGGACCTCTATCAAACATAACTGCTTTAGACCATGCGACTACTGAAGCAGGTTCCTGCGCTATTGTTGATTTGTTTGGACATAATAGTTTGGAAAACTTAATTCTATTCACTCTGTATATTTATTAGCAGGTGATTAATACGAATATAAATTAAAACACCAAATACAAATACATATTTATTTCAAAAACAGCTTTGATGATTTATAGTACATTTCACTTGATTATTTTTACATAGCATTATACATACCAATAATTCATAATAGATGAATGTCAGTTTCTACTTTTTCACGACTTCTCTTTTAGGACTATTGAATATAAGAAACTTTTATTTGAAACATATTTTTACAGGACCAAGCATTTCTAGGATATTGGCAAATATATATCTTTAATTAATGTAAGTCTTATAAATGAAGAGTTGATTGTACATACTCTTTTTTTTTCTTAATATATTTATATAACAATGTATATTAATTTATGTATTCGCTTTGTTTGAATGTTTCTGCAACATTGTATTTAATTTTGTTTCACAAATATTACAAGATTTAAGTAAATATCTCCATTCTTATTAGGTAAAGGAGCAAAAAAGTATGTGTAGTGCTACGTATTTTTAATTTAGTTTGTAAAGCACAATGTTAAAAGATAAATACGATAAATTTGTACAATATGCTTTACACTGCTCATTGTAATAGACATAATATTTAGGAGCTTGTAAAAGTACAGTAAGTATTTTATTATGTAATACATTTACTTCAAAAGTAGTAAGAGAAATGTTGATCTTCTTAATTATTTTTAATACATGTTAATGGTACAATAATTTCAAAACATGTTAAATTTGTTTCGATTAGATTTAGATCTAAGAGTTTTGAGATAGTTTGAGATAGCATTAGTTTATCCACAGTTTTTCTACTGTTAGTCTAAAAGTTCCCTTTTAGTTTAAATAAAATATATCTGTTCATAATGTAACTGGTATTTTTGTAGGAGATAAAACTTTATTCTAATGGTGTGAGGGGTCAACATAATTAAATTACCCTAACCACATTTGCTTACCAAACAAATTTTCTTGCATTTTGGAACGGGTTCTACTAAAACTAGATAAATGAACTTATTTCTGACTGCTCAATAAATATATCAGGTTTATGTCATGTTTTACAAGCTTGTACATGAGTTTCTAAAGTAGTTATATATCATTAATAAAATTTAGCTGGAAAACATCATCAACATTCTACCAACATTTTTTTTAGATGCACATGTATTTAGCAGTTTATGTGATTCAACATAACCAGTGGTGTTTCAATTCCTGTTTTTCTCGATTATATTACTTAACTTCTAAACTGGATATTTTAATTCTCTATTGCAACTCTAAATTTTGACTACTCAACTTTTACCATTTTTTCCCCCCTTGGATCCAACTTCAAATTATAAATATATTATAATGTCATATGTTATATATACAATTTTTCTTCTGGCACTGAATGAGAACAACAAGAAATACAATAGCAGGCGTAATAAAAAAATTAGCTAGTTCTGAATATAGCCGATTCTTTTCCTTTACTGTGATTTGAGAAATAACAATTTAGCTATTGTAAAATAATCTTAATTATTAATATACTAATAAGAAGAGAGATTTTTGAAATGTTGGAGAATTTTGTTTTGATATAACCAATTATAACGCAAATTTTACCAAGCCATTGAATTCTTAAATATTAATACACTTTTATCATTTTGACATAAAGTTAATACTTTTACTTATTGATTTACTCATTTTTGTGCATCACATCTTAATATCAACCCGGGCTATACGCATATTCTCAATTATGTGACGGGGCTGAAAAAGGTGAAATTTATATTTATTAATTTGAGTGGAGAAATAATGGAAACATATTTAGGAAAACACACCATAGTGGTATTCAAACCTTGACCTTTCCATCGCAGAAAAACCACACAGCATTGCACTGACACCTTCATCCACGTGTCCACATGTGCAGGTTTCATGAACGTTGACTATTATTTAAAAAAAATACATTTTAGATTCAGATTTGTAATGATACGTCGATAGGGATAACTGACAAATTTGTAAATAATTTTATTTTAATCAGTTATATCCTTAAATAAGACTATCAACATTGTAACTTAAATATTGTTTAGTAATTATAGTGCCAAACTCAGTAGTCTTGTCAAGTGCTTACCTCACGACCCGATTCTCATAGGTTCAAATCCCCCTGCGGTGGGTGGATTTTTCTTGGGTGATCAAAATCTGTGGCACAACTTTCTTTGGGGTGGAATTAAAGCCGTCGTCGGTCCCATGTCAATTGTAGCATGTAAAAGAACCCTCGATTATGTGTGAAATATCCCCGCAAGGTATGTGAAAATACCTTACTCGGTAAAATCAGTAGAACCTTTCGCTCCCGTTCATAGAAATTTAGTGTGGAAAACAACGAGAATCTACCGCACTTCCTGAACTCCCGTAGCACGTGGGATTTCCACCAGATAGTACAGGCATAACTAACCAGCCGAGGGGCTGAGTGTATGCCTACATATGGATAGATATAAATCACATAAAACAAACCTTCGGGTTGATGAAGAAGTAATATTAGTATTCAAGTGAGTAGATTCTGTTAGTTTCATGGAATTAAGCTAGAAAAAACACTTGTAATGCTCAAATATTAAGAAATATCCTTTTATTGATTGGTTATCAATCATATTTATTTAAAACAATGATTTCCAAAACAAAGACCTCAAATCTCGGTTACAGCCACCCCACCTTTAAACCATTATTATATAAAAAGAGTTGAAATCCTCTTCGTTGTGATTTAAAAGTTAAACCCAAATATAAAATGGTAGTGTTGGTGATGGTGGTTTCAGGGGGTGGATATCCGGTTCACTGCTAGGCAAGAACCCCCCGGGGTTGGCTCCTATCCGGTTGACCGACCGCGTAGACGACGCGGTAAAGAGCATTTGGAAATCGATTACGATTTCAAGTATGGCTGGTTTGTGATCGCACCACGGCTTGCGTCCTAATTCGGGTGATGTCACCCACTGGGTGGAGAGGGTGTGAAGAAAGGTGTAAGGCAAGCATAGATAGACGAAAGAAAGAGAGAGAAAATTTAAGGAGATAGATTTTTACGACTGGATTGAAGAGTTTGAAAAGTTTAAATAGTCTAGTTCGATTCTAGACGAGTCTTAAAATGAGATACGGTTTATGTGGTTAGTTTTTTTTCAGCATCAAGTATTACTACTCGTTCATGTTATACACTTATGTATTAATTACGCTAGGGTTTTAAAAACGAGGAAGACTATATTTACAGGAAGTATGCCTGCTTTTTCGTAAATGGAGAGTGGAAAACCATATTTAAAAAACCATCCTTAGTACACCCGACCAAGATTCAAATCTCAATCTCCCTGTCATCAGCAGTCTAACCTATTGCGAGTGTAGTGCGTTAGACCTTGCGGTTACCAAAGTGGGTGTTTTTTTATCTATTACCTTCAAGTGAGACTGTTGATTACCTATTAAGTGAACAATCTGATCTAAAAAAACTTTCTGGGGAGAGTAAATAGAAAGTAAATTCAAAATCACTTGTCTAGAGAGATAATTATGAAACATCTTTTCCCAGAACATACATTCCTTCCTAGTCTGACATTTTAGATAAATATGTACAGTCCAATTTTCATAGGAATAGCATAACTGACAAAGAGTAAAGCTAATAGATCTACTTTAGCGTATTCGAAGTCAGGTCATATGATTTACAGCCGTCACTTTTGATAGATCTTATCACTACCTATAAAATAACATTAAATATTATAGTAAAATGTTATCCATATTTACCAGAAAACGTTAATATTTTCTAAAAGGTCCTTCCTTCCAAAAATTGACTTTATCACATCTCTTCACTAATTTTGCGTACCGGATTTGATTCCAGGCATATACTAAAATTATATGTACTAAGGAATCTAGGGTTCTTTGTTTTAAAAGGATAAATTTCTGGGTCATAACACTATTTTTTTTACCACCACGTTTTACTACCCATCAGGGTTATCCGCATTTAACTACACTAACAGGGTGGGTTGAGTAAGGTAGAATTCAAAATAATTGTACCTTGATTTGTGTAGAAGAAGAGGGGAAAACAATTTTGGGAAATACACTCTGTATGCCCAATTGGTATTCAAAGTCCGACTTTACCATCGCAGTAAAATCAGACATTACGAGATTTACCTCGTATTCCGTGTGCACCCAACCCCATGTGGTTCCAGATTCATCCAGTCGGGAATCAAACTCCAGGCCATCGAGGGAGAATAAGATCTGATACTCCACTCTTAGCATCACCCGTATTTCATAATGTTTCTACCTTCTACAGTAGTATAGGATATTGTATTCTATCCTCAAGTTATCTGAACAAACAATATCATTGAGGAAATTAGGGACTTCTCTTTGATAGTAAGAGAATTTAGTCCATATTGGCAATCTAAAGCTTGAATCAAAGATTCACCGAAAATAGAGAACAGAATCAGTTTGTGTGGTGCAGAAAGTCATACGCTGTATGTTGTTGATCCATGTTGCATTGCAATGTTAACTTAAAACAGCTGATTCGCAACATATTTTATTTTCTAGTGGGGAAACATATATTTTAGATAATTGCCACGATGGATGTTTTCAAAGATTTGGTCTCCCGTGCGAAAGATCTCAGATAAAGCGGATGAAAGAGAGATGAGTTGAACTTGAGCAGTACAGCTCGCACCGATGAGACAAAAATTTAGTGATTGGCTTAGATTTTGTCACGTGACTATTTTTCCAAACTGCTCATTGCGCTTGTTTTTTTACCGAACATGTGAGCCCACAGTAGCTCTTTATACGTAAATGCTAACAGTTTGGTTATGGTGTAGTTGAAAAAAAAACTATAGTAGTATATTTATTTTATTTATTTTTAACACGTTATCTTACTACACATTTGGTACAGTAGTCTAACATTTATGTGTATCCACTACTCATTTTATAATTAATCATAAATTTCAACTCCAAAACAAAATGTTATGAACGTCATATATTTATTATGATTGAAGCAACCGAGTGGTATTATAAAACCAATATAAACCCTAAGGTTTTAAAATTATCTTACATATATTTTAGATTTATTTAATATATTCTTCGATTGTTCTTTCAAGTATAAAAGAATAAAAAATAAAAAGTAACTTAGAAAAAAAGAAAAAGAAATCGGATTCACTTTTGAAAGAAAATAAGGTATTTATCTACCATGAAAAAAATTCAATCAAATGTTACTCTTTTGGGAAATCTGAATATGGTGGGCTAACGTTTATTTTCTGAATGACTCTTGTCTACTATTACTAGCATGGAGTTAGTTAAACAAGAGCAATACTTTAACATAATATGTATTTTTTAAAGTCAGCTTTTTTTAAATCGTATGGATACACACAATATAATAATAGTATTTTGATATAGATGGAGTGCAAGCTCTTGATTCTTTGCGCTATTTAATATTTTTATTCCGGGCAAAAAGCTAACATCACCCAGGAACCCTCCTATTTTATCCGGATTTGGGACCTGAAGTGACGCTGTTAAGATACTCAATTCACCCAGCAAACTCATAAATTCGAGTATTGATAAAAATCACCAGTAAATAGCTAATAGAGAGAAAAAAGAAATGAAAACATAAAATAATATTGTCAAATAAACCCCATCACTGATACCGGGATCACGATCAACTTAACTTTAACTTAACGTAACGTTCACTTAAAGTTAACTTAACTTAAGAAAACAAATGTATTATCACGATTTACGTTGCTTAACGTAACCACTCGAGCCAAACATCTTCACTCTCAAGTAATTTGTACTATTTTTACAGTGATGATCTGTGAATGTTTACAGTTTTCAATCGATATTATAAATATCAATTACTACACTTTTGTGATAAATTTTGCTGTCCGTTTTTAGTTTAATTATTATGTTTCAATGTTTGATCACTAGAAATTATGCTGAAGAGTAAACCTTGTTCAAAATACCAACAAATTAATTACTAAATAGCCCTGTTGACTTCACTCGGATAATGATTGGCTGGATAGATCATGTGATACCCTTCAAGTAACGTTCACTTAAAGTAAAATACCTCCAAGGACATGTATTTAGTTAAGTGAAGTGCAAGTCAATGTTAAGTTAACTGAATCGTGATCGCTTACATTTAAACACACGAGGAGGTCCTTTACGTTAAGTTACGCTAAGTTGATCGTGATCCCGGAATTAATGGATAGCTTCACGTAAGAGAGAATGGAACCAGCATATTGACAGGATGCAATAAGACAAAGCTGTCAAAAAGAACAAGAGATGAAATAACTCCTGTAATGAGAAGAAAGAAGGACAACCTTTAGAGCCCTTGGAGTGAAACAGGCCAAAGAGCTACAAAGAAGAAAGAATAAGAAGCGTAAACATAAATGTTGAGCAGGAAAAATAAGTTTAAATACAAGCTTGAGTTTCAGTTCAAGGAATTGCCTACATGTGACGTAGTGTCAAGTCAAGATAGAATGTATTATTTTATGTATTTATGTTATATTTGGCTAGTTTAATAGATCATTAAAAAACTCATTAATTCTTAGATAGTTCTAAAAATGTTCTTACACTGTCAAAATAGTATTATTTTTATCTTTAAGTAGTATTTTTGTAAACGTAATTCTTTTAAATCATCTACAGCTCAGGTAATTTTGTTTATTCGTGAAAATGTGAATATTCCTGACAGTATTTAGATTTATTTAAAGTATGTGGAAGCATATGTCCATAAAGGAAAAAAAAAGAAATTTTGGAATGTAAGTCAATGATGGAAAGGAGAAAATAGTAGATTTTGGGTGTTTATACTTGTCAGATAGAGTGGGGAAGTTTTATCAGCACATAGACAGCATTCCTTTGGGGTGAAATGCTTACTTTCTTCCCACTCTTCCTATTTTGTAGATTATTGTCTAAAGGCCAATACACATAGAATGCTAAGCTAAGCTAAGCCATGGTCCCTCTTTTCCTCATGACTTAAGTGTTGTTTCTTTCTGGTCTGCTCCAGTGAAGTTTAGTTATGATGTCATTCTCCAAAATGTCTAGTTTAAGTTGAGATGATAGTATTGAGGAAGAAAATATGCTGCTGTTAGAAGCTATTTTGAAAGACGAATATAATTTAGGAGGTGGAGGTTTAACTAGTTCAAATAACGCTTCCATTTTAATATAAACACATTTATTAAATATAAAACTTAAACATAATATTACTTAAATACACGCGAAACAAACTGAAAACAAAACTTCAACATTTCTTCAGTTATTTTCACAAAACCAGCACTGTGCCTGTTCAACACGGAGACCAAGTTGCATTATGCGCATGCGTAACATAAGATGGCTCAAGATGGGAGATGGAAAAATTTCCCGGCCAGCAATCGGTAAAAAAAAACATAGCGTGGCGTAGCAAGGCATAGCTTATCTTAGCTTTCTGTGAGAACCAACACAATAAAATACATGGTTCGCTATTTTTCTAAAGCGTTAGCAGAGCAAATCTTAGATTAGCTTAGCTTAGCATTCTGTGAGAATCAGGCTTAAGAGTGATAGTGCTTAAAGTTCTTAGGTTCGTAAAGTCTAAATACAACCCGCTTTGCAAAATGGCTTTATAATCGTCGTTAAAGGATCTACTTTCACGGACAGTTTCAGCAGAAATATACTAGTCTTATATTTTTAATGGATTAAAAACACGTTTTATACTAATTAAAAGTCCTGGTATTATCATTAGTGATCGCATAGTACAAAGCGTCACTCTCGCAATAGACTGGACTGATGGTCACGGGGAGACTAGGTTCGAATACCTGTAGGGTGTACTGAGGGTGCGTTTTCATAAATAGCTTGCTACTTCCCCTTCAACTAAAATTGGGTATTTAAAAAACTAAACCTGCTCTATCCCTAAACAATTAGTGTGAATATGTGGATAGTCCAAACGGGTAGTAAAATGCAATGCAAAAAACCCCATGGTGATCCTAAAGATGTATACATTTATATGTGCTTCTTCCATGAATAAGTGTATGTTGAATTATAATATACATTTTAAATATTTACCTTGAGTTGACCGGGAAATTTTTGAATTCATAGGTATGATTCCATTCAATCTTATTTTATTACGTTGACTATTTAAATATTCTAGTAGTTTATAAAGTATTAGTCTTAAAATTAACTAAACCTTGAACCTTTCAAGAGAATCTAATTTTGTGGTAAAATTAAAAATATGTTTGTCTTGAAATATTTTATTTTTCATTGGTTTACTTTTAGTTTATTTAGTAAAGCTCAATTTACACACCAAATCTTTAACTCATTGAGGTAACAATTTAGGACAATTGATTTGAAAAGTAATAATTATTTGATTTTATATTCTAATACCTGCTCTGATCATATTTAAAAAGTATCATATACTTGATATTTGTATATAATTAACGACTTAAAAAAGGGAATTTAAAAATTAAAGTATTTATAAATTTAAATCCATTTCCAGTTTTTTTCTTATTCTATAAAAAAATTGATAATAACATTTTGAAAAAAAAAATTATATACACTTGTATCACTTTTCTTATATTACTATACAGTGATATGTGAAACATAGTCCACATTCATTGTGGGAGCATTTGAAAATAGTTTTAAAATATTACAGTATTTTAAATGTATTCAAACAAAGTCATTTATTGATTAATTATTGATTTACCTTTCATTTCAAACTTAAAATGTTTAATCACAATAATGTCAAGATTATATGTCTATCAATAATATATCATTTGATTAAATCAGTTAATGTGGTTACCACTTACATTAAAAAAAAAAGCAGTTTAGGTCTCTTAAAAATGGCTTAGAGTTATTATTTTAAGCAAAAATCACAAAACCTCTATACTTCAAATGTAAAATCATTAATATATCAAAGGTTCTAGTAATTATAGATACATATATGTACTATAGACAAATGCATTATTATTTAAATAAAACTAAATAGCTTATTCAAAAATGTGAGTGATTTATGTTGAGTGTTTCAATATTATACATAATAACTAGACCCCTATACCAAATAGAATTAGGAAAAACTCGTTAGATTTTATTTAAAAATGTTGTCTCCCACACAATATTATATTTTTATTTGAAATTGTATTTTAACAAAATAATATTGAACAGTTCTCATTTATCAACACTAATATGTAGAAATATGATCTAATTTAGGTTTCTTAGGGAATGTATTTAGGAGCAAATTTAAGGTGCCAAAATCTTCCCTTAAAATTCTAAATCGACCGTAGATATGTTTTTTAATCAATTATTAGCTGATTTAATTAATAATGAAAACTTTCCATAATAATTGGCTAATGCCTCAGTTATTTTTATTAGTTAAATTGATTTGATATGAAGAATGAATATGAAGAATATTGCATCAACGTTAACATACGGAAATCTTAAAATCTACTTTTGCACATTAAAGGACGTATTTATTATTATTATTATTATTATTATTATTATTATTATTATAAGCACCGCGTCTTACTATCCGTTCGGGTTATACGCACTTACGCTAATGTGTAATGATAGGGTGATTGTGAGATGAAATGGAGGACCTACAGTTACACGGTGGAGGCCTGGCATTCCTCACATTCACAAGTTGTGATTAATACACGTCTTGTCAGAGGTGAAGGAAGGGTTTGGTAATCAGGTAAATCTGTGCCGAGACCGAAGATTGAACCCCGGACCCTTAACACAGAAGCCCGACACCTTACCCCTAGACCACCAGGTCATCATAAATAGAATTTAAAAAAAATAGTATATATCGTGTCTGTTACTAGTGAATTATGAAGGTTGCAACCACACTAGTTAGGTTAAGTAAGTGCAAATCGTGCGTGAAAATAAACTCGTAAATTGTATGAAAAGCCCGTAAAATCAACCAATAGAAAAAAGGTTATTTTATGGTATTTTAAGAATGGCGTAAGTAAATCACACGATGTCAAAAGTTAACTGTTTCCAACAAGATAGTGGCTCTGCAACAGATGGCGATGAAATGTATTCTTGATGTAGCTTACTGGCCCTGTGAGATGGAACTTTGATTCAAGTCAGACTGTTTTGAAACGTATCGATTGAATAGAGCAAAGAACATCCGCCCTAGGCCATTGAGAAGCTTAGTCAGGGGGATGTTTATTTCATTTATAGGGAGGGGTGAAAATAAAATACCCCGTACTCCCCCTCTTACGCTCTTTCCGTGTATTTATGCACATGCGGGCTGTATGCATTTAGTTACACTGATGTTTTGGGAATGGGGAAGGATGGATTTATAAAACATGTAGCCGCATTTTCTTTGGAGGAAAATGTTAGGCCTAATTTATTTTGGACACTCATTATTACACTCACAGTATTTATTATTTTAATTACTACACCCTATAATGACCGTAGTCGACGGGTTGAGAAACGCGGTCACAGGGTAAACGCTTACGGTGAGAATCAAAGCAGGAATACGAAGTGTGGATGAACCCCAGGGATCTTGGGGAGCTTTCAAGTATTACGTAAGCATCTTAGGGGGTAGGGGGTTCAAGCTTTGCTTACGTCAGACAGAGAAAGATGAACAAAATTGAGGGAAGGTGCATCGCAAGCCACTTGGACTTCGGGCAGCTTCACGTAGCAATGAAGATGCTGAGTGGCTAAATAATAAAAAGTGTAGAAAGCTATATAAGTAGGCCAAAGATTGAGTTACCTACCCGCCCCCCCCC
>CABFVX010001233.1:80147-109224 GCA_902151425.1 Timema shepardi
GCCCCCCCCCCCCTGAGACCCCCTCTCCAAATAGATACATAATAATTGAAAGTGTTGATACGTGGATTCAAGGACCTTGATATTCAGATTAAATGGAATCTAAGGTGTGATTTTATAAATATAATATTAATGTATTCACTGATAATACTTTTTTTGTAACTTAAATTAGTAGTAAATTAAAATTTATAACTTTTATAATTTTATAATTTTATAATTTGTTTTAATTTTACCAGTTCAATAAATTTAAATTCATTGTATACCTGTGTTAGTAATCAATTATTTAACAGTATAAATTTACACCTCTATGTTAATAATTGCCAGCAATTTATAAAGTGTATGAAGTTTTAATTCTTTTTATCATCGCGTCTTACTACCTGTTTAGGTTATAGGCAAAATTGCATTTAAGAAAGAGTGGTTAAATTCCTGTGAACCAATGAAAAAAAGTTGACAAATATCACGTAAGCAATAGGGGGGATGCGGTCAGATATTTGCTTATTATTACTTACAAGAAGGGGGAAGGGGTTAAAAATAGCCAAAAATGTGCTTACGTAATACTTGAACGCAACCTTTGGTCAATGAAGAAGTTGAAATTAGAAGAAGTTCACCCACAATTGCGTGGAGATAAAGATAGAGTGAGAAACCTTCTAGAAAAAAACCATGCTAACTAAACACGACTGGGATCGAACTTTGATCTTCCCGTCATCGGTATTCTAGTCTATTACGAAGAGTGACTAACTAGGCCATGTGGCTACCAATGCGGGTTTAATGATTTTTTACGGAGCGATTGAAAATCCGTTGCACAACTTCCTTTGGAAGGATATTAAAGCCGTCGGTCCCATGTCGATTGTGGCATGTAAAAGATCCCTGGAAAGTATGTGAAAGTACCTTTCCGGTCAAATTGATTTTCTATTTCTACCTCGCTCGTAGAATATCCAGTGCGGAAAGCAACGGACAACTACCACAATGTTAGGACTTCCTTAGGATATGTGCTTTCTCCTTGATGCAGACAGCATTAACGAGCCGAAGCTTCGCGAAGATCCGAGTTTCGAATGGATGGGAAGCACGACAGGTCCAACCCTAGGGTTGAAGACTCATTATTTATTAATAGGAAGGGTCTCGTCTCATCCGGCCAACATACGTCTAATTCAACCCAGCTCTTGAACCAAAATTATACTGTGCCTGTAACCGCCAGTAACTGAAGTGCTCCGCAAATGACGCTGCTTACGTCATCAGTTTCCACTATAACAGAGGAATCCTTGGTAGGGGAAGTGTGTTCTGACTGACCTCCAAAACGATTCGTGTTCGCGTACTTAGTATTAAAATACTACTCATAGATCGAATATGAGTGTTTATTAATCTTATATATAATACTATACATATATTTATGGTTAAATAGTGTTATGCGTCGGTTTTACGACAGTTCTCAACCCATAGCTTTAAATATTATACATATAAATAGAAAAGTAAATTAATGTACTTTTATTTTAATCCCAAATTAAAAATACTCCCCTTTGAATATTGTATTTATGAAATTAAAATATTTTAGGAACATATTTGGGTTTACGTTTTAATTGTTTAAATATTAGTGATTAAAAACGATTTCTTAGATATCGGAATTATTGTCGAAATAAATCGATATACGGTTTGTTTATATATATATATAAATTCCAGCAGGCTAAGTTGAAAAAATAAAGTAGGGACTGAGTTATACTTTGACCCAGATGGTCCAATTTGATCCCCTTGTTTGTCATTAAACTCTAATAGCATAGATGTGTACCCATGCCTTTAACTTCAATAATAATAATCTCGATGATTCTAATTCTCTTGCCTGACAAATGAATAAACATCACCCACTTCAGTGGGCACATGGACTATGGCACCAGACACGCTAAGTCTACGTAGCCAGGGGTGGTGAGGTAAAGGTTTGAATCCTAGCTGGACGTATTTTTAGTGTTGTTTGCTGAATGGTTTCCCAGCTCTTCTTCCAAATAAATGTGTGTACATCTACTTTAAATTCTATCCCCCTTAGTCATATTTAATTAGTGTAAATATGTAGCCTTGCTCAGATGAGTAGTAATATGTAGTAAGAAAATAAAAGTTATCCGGTTTCATGCCCACTCCTGAATATACTTGGTTTTTGAACATACTTATTGGAAACTTTTGCTTTTAAATAGATTTTGTCCATTTATAGTTTCTGATAGCTTATTAATTAGTCTATGTGGAAAATGTGAGAAACATTATAATTTACTTTTCTTATAAATTAGTCTTGATTTAATCCATTAACTTATCTCAGTTTGTAGCGTGTCTGATTACTGGTATAAGAGTCACGGGTTCGATTCCCGACATGGCTGAGAATTTATCAGTGGTGAAATTTGGGTTTACCGTCACATATTGATAAATTTTTGGCTGAATGGAATGGATGCTGTGCCTGTCCTATTTTTAAGTTAGTTTATAAGTCATATGAAGCTACGACAGGTCTAGCAAGCTAGTAGTGGAAAATATATTGATTGAATAAAAAATGAACACAAGCCACAGGCTGGAAACAGTAATGAATGTAAAATTAGTCTTGAATAAAAACTAACCTCATAAATTCGATTAATAAATAATATATTTTTAATAGCTATTTTTCTTTTTCTTTTTTCAAAAATAGAATCACACAAACAACTGTTATTTTATATGTCTAGATTTTCAGTAAATATCTGAAATCATGTACTAGATTTCTGGTTACGGGGAAATTAATGTTAGATGTTTGGTGATTGTGCAGGGGTGGTTTTCCACATGTGATTTATGATTGTTGTGATTTTATAAACCTCTCTTTTAATTTAAGTGTGGATATACTTCTATAGTTCCTATCTCCCTTAAATTAAATCGTTAACAGATTTGGTGATAAAAATTACTTATAAAAATTATAGAATATATTGTATAATGTCGTATTTAATCTTTAAGAGCATTTTCGCATACAGTGGCATACACAATAATTACAAATTAGCATAATGATTAATTATAATTAAGAGGGAAGCATGACAAGACAATGTACGAGAAACAGTCAGGAAAAGAATGATGGGAGAAAATATGTGGGGTATATATACCAGTCCTTGGTTTGTGGTTGTTTTAAAACTACACTAGAGGGGTAAAAAATAGGATGATATAGAAAATATTATACCCGCACCCGCCTCGATGGTTGCATGTTCCAATGCGCTACTCTTGCAGTAGACTAGACAGCCGATCCCTGGTAGATAAAGGTTCGAATATCGTTCGGATGTACTGAAAGTTGTTTTTCCAAAATTGTTTTCTACTTCACCCCCACGCAATTGCGGTTACTCTTCCTCAAAATATACCCATCCTAATCCCTAAAACTCTTAGTGAGATTAGTACATAAGCGTATTACCCAAAATGGTAGTAATACACGGTGCTAAAAAATATTATATAAACCAGTATTTATTTGGAGACAGAATGAGAAGATATTTAGGAAAAATCAGAACACTTCTCTGAGATTCAAAGCCTGATCTCCCTGTCAGTGGCAAATAAAACCAGACAAAATGTACTTTATTTCTTAAACCACACGCCCACCAATACGTGTAAGCCCATCTGTCATTGCTCTCTAGATAATATGTTTTCTGTTTATTTATCGGACTTAAGGTGGAATGGAAAGGAACTTGATCTAAGGTTGTATTTTTTCCCGTTTTTATGACAAAACAGATTATTTTTTCTCCAGAGTAAATAAAATATTTCTTCTGTGGTTAAATTGTTTTAACATCATCTTACTACCTGTTAAGGCTATACGAATATATGATAATTATTCTAATGGGGTAGAGATGAGTAAGGAAGTATTTTATTGTATCCGAATTTGTGTGGATGCAGATTGGGAAATTCTATAGATAAAAACACCCTCGGTAGAACTGACCAGGATTCGATCTCTTCGTCATCGAAAGTCCTTCTAACACGAGAGTGACTCCTTAGACCATTCAGTCATTGAAGTGGGTTTAGATATATTTAGATTAATTTTCAACACCAAGTAGTCTCAAAATGAGTTGTAATATCGGTCATGGGCATTAAGTCGTTTGGCCAGGACTTTTTTTTATCTTAATTTAAAAGGCTTTTGGTTAAATACCGGTAAGTTCAGAAAATATTCAGGTTGTTTAGTTAACTTCATGTAGAAAACTAAACTAGACGTACAAAACTAGGTGGCCATCCTTAAATAATTATGTCTGGGTTTTTAAAAGGGGGGTGGAGGGTCAGGAAGGGATGAGGTCAGTATTTTCTTACATTTTCTTATAAGGGGGTGAGGGGAGGTCAAAATCTATCTTACTTTAAGTTTTTTTCATCACTATTTATGGTGAGAGAAAAAAAATATTTTAGCATAAAGTAAAAATATTAATTATAAAATATCACTTACATTTAATTTAATTACTTCAATTTAGGTGTGTTGAAATTTCTTATCACTCGTTTTATTAGCAATCCTTATTTATAAATGTAAATAAATCTAGCATACCAAATTGTAAATAAAATATATATGATAGAAGGGGGTTGGGGTGATGGAATGTCTAACGATCCTTTACGTTGTGTGGAGGAGGTGGGGGTTGAAAATATATATATATTTTTAAAAGCCTTACGTAGTTTAAGGAGGGCTCTTAGCGATCTTTCTTTCACCCCACCTTAATGCTATTGTAATACAATTTCTCTAGAGTGGTGCGATGGAGAATACGACTGTTGAAGTATTGGAACAGAAGGAACGATATTCCGTCTTGAATCCTGATTTACGACACAATAAAGCGCGAGCCGCAGGTGCGTGTTACTTGGTTTTGTCCTGACAATTAAAACGATTGTCATAGAGCACCTGTATGAGCACTGCGAAGAATGATAACATCTATCCACACAAATATACATAATTAGAAATGTAAGTGGACTTATTAAACTGATTGAAGAATAGAACTTTAGTTAAAATTAATATTGTGGCAATAAAACGGAAAGTTTGTTAAATAAAGAACATTCTATTAATATTAATAATACCATTTGTACGTTTAAAACCAAATGTGTTAAGTCTGAGGAATGTAGAATTCAGAGAAGATATACTCGTATTTGATAAGAGAGGAAGTAGGGGGGCGGGGATGAGGGAAAACCACCCACACCAGGATAGGATTCGAATCCCACCTCTCCCTATTCGTCATTTGAAAGCCCTACCAGATTAACTTGACGTTCCCCCCAATCCGGGTAATTTATTATCAGTATGTATATTACTGACCGAGCGTAGTTAGGCTCTGTCTTAGCCCCATAATTTGAAATTGCATCTGTCTGTAGTTTTTTGTTCCACGATAACTAACAAAGACGTTGACCAATTTTAACAAACTTTTACGGGAAAATTATTTGAACGTAGACCAAACAGAATATGTGCATATGATTCTACGATCTGTCTATCCATTAAAAGATGGCAGCTACTCAAAAATATGTATGTTTGTTCTATAATATCTGCCAAATGCGTGGGCCTATTTTAATGAAATTTGGTTGAGGCATTCCTTGAGCTTGGATCGAACGATGTATGCACATGGTTTTCAATCTGGTTATCCGTTTTAATATGGCACCTGCTCAAATGGTTTTTGTCTAATGGTTTATCTCAAGTGATTTGAACTTAAGCACTAAATCTAGTAGGACCTATGACTGACGTCTTAAACCACGTAAACAAAGGTTATTCTCTATAGATATATTAATTTAATGAATATTGTACACATTTGTTGTTTTTTATAGTTTTATCATCAAGGAAAAGTATCGACTTCAAATCCAAGGAGAAATCTTAAGACCGCGATAACAATAAGAACATGAAACACTTCTTAACATGATGTACGTAGTATTTTTTTAAATGGAATTAGTAAGGTTTGCTGTTCACCGAACTACCAGTATTACGGGTTGGGGCAGAAAGTTTTGACACATATAATAACATTATATCTTTAATTCCTTAACTATTAAATGATTCAAATTAAATTTAAAATAGCGAAAAGAGTTTGACAATTTTTTACATACTCTTGACTCACTCATTTTTTTAAACAATGAGGGGTTGGACTTCTGTGCTGGGGTCCGGGGTTCAATCCTCGGTCCCGACACAGATTTATCTGATTGCTAAACCCTTCCTTCACGTCTGTCAAGACATGTATTAATCACAACTTGTGAATGTGAAAAATGCCAGGCCTCCACCGTGGTTCGGATCCCGCGTTAAACTGTAGGTCCTTCATTTAATCTCACAATCACCCTACCATTACACATTAGCGTAAGTGCGTATAATCCGAACGGGCAGTAAGTCATGGTGCTAATAATAATAATAATAATAAGAAGAAGAATTTAAAACAGTGACATTGAGATGGCCCCATTATATGCGATACAGTGTTGTACGAGCTCCTCAAAACTTGAGACATGACTTTGAGCAATGACTTTTGTTGAATTGCTTCATCTTTCACAACACTTATTCTTTATTTAAGTTCCTGAATATTTTTTGGGTGAGTGGTGTAAACAGGACTCATTTAAAATTCCCCACAAGAAAAAGTCAGATTCTGTTTTAAGTCTGGTGATTGTGGGGGCAATGCGATATCCCCAAATCGTGAAACGTGATACCAAGTAAACATTTTACTAAACACCTCCATTGACGTTTGAGGTTTATGACCCCTGAACTAAAACGTAAGGTCGTGGATACCAACAACCTGGGTTTCTAGCAAGATGAGGTAATGGCCCACTCAGATCGAACATCAATGGAGGTACTCCGCTAAATATTTCCTAGGGACATTACCTGGCCAACACGCTCACCTAAACTTTGAAAGAATTGTGTTCACGTGACTCACCCCAAAACAATATAGGAACTTAAAGAAAGAAGTATGGTAGAATTTGAAGCAAATCAACAAGATATATTTCGTAGAGTCATATCAAGTTTTGATG
The DNA here is from genome assembly GCA_902151425.1 of Timema shepardi. NCBI lineage: Eukaryota > Metazoa > Arthropoda > Insecta > Phasmatodea > Timematidae > Timema > Timema shepardi. The sequence continues at coordinate 87,066 of CABFVX010001233.1, forward strand.
AGCGCACACAACAATGAATTGCGTATAATGGTGGCTATTTTAAGGACATTTTTAACGAGTGATTAAGGACATTTTGAAAACAGCCAGTTTTTTTTGCATTAATAGTCAAAATAGTAAAACTTTAGTATTATTGAATGTGTCAACACTTTCCGTTCCATCCTATAGTATAAGTACGGTATTAGCTGTATTAATTTAGAGAAGATTGATGTGTGTATATTATCACGTGCTCCACTATTCTCTGACATTGAGGAAGATTATTCACTACGTGGCGAAGTTTGTTGTTTTTTGCCAAGAATAACTAAGCTATGACTCATTAGCATTACTAATCTGTCATGCATCGTATAATTTATCAAGGCAGCCCTTGACATTTTCTATCTTCTCTTCTGGTGCACTTAATCAATTCACAAGAGTAAAAACTTAAATGGAGCACCGACAATGATGGCGTTTTAACTTAGGCTTAGACTAACATTTCCTGTTGTCAGCAAAATTAGTTTTTGTTTACAGGCTGCATTATTGCTCAAATAAATACACAAATTATTTAGTATATAGGTTCACGTTGACATATTTAATTGCTGTCTGGGTTTTAAGACTTATTTGTCATGTAAGAGTCGTAAGAGTTTATATAATATACTCTGTTTAGTTTCTTGAGAGTAGCCTTTACTTTCTTTGAGAAGAGAATTATTGTATTCATGAAAGATGTTAGTGTTAAGATTACTATGGATCTTGTCTAATTTAAAAAAAAGTAGGTCTAACAACTATGTTAGTATGTGTGTGTATTTCTATCTGTCTCCCTTTATGCCTGTACTTGAGGGATACAATTCAAACTGTTAAAGGTGGGGGAGGAGAGGGTGCGAGTGTTTTTGCAGTTTTATAAAAAAACGAATTTTTGAACAAAATAAATCAAATATGTCTCCTGTTAAAACATAGAGTATAATTTTCTTGATATCAACAGTTGTAGAATATCTGTCATGAGCATAGCGGCTGTAGATGGGAAAATGTTAAATTAAGAGAAAAATTTGTCATTAAATGTCAGCACATCCTTGATAGATATTAAACAACTGTTAATATCATCATGTGAAGATAATTAAACTCTACGTTTCTAATGAAGCACTATTTGATTCATATTTGTCAAAACAAGTATTGATATAGAAACTGTAAAACAATTCCCCTTAACTCTTGTTCCCTTTACACCAACCTTAATGGGTTTCATTAAAACTTGATATATCGAGGGCAAATCGTGATTTTTATTAAATCATTACCAAACCAACGTTAATGGGTAGTTAACTTAAAATTGATTTTTGAAAATAAAAAATAATGGATATAGCTAGTTGGTTCAAAAATAATATCTTGGGAGAATTTTGCATGCAAATTAAGCATGTATTTTCCTATTTTCATAAAATTAGTATTATTAGCACCGCGTCTTACTACCCGTTCGGGTCATACGCACTTACGCTAATGTGTAATGGTAGGGTGATTGTGAGATTAAATGAAGGACCTACAGTTTAACGTTGAATCCGAACCACAGTGGAGGCCTGGCATTTCACACATTCACAAGATGTATTGTCAGAGGTGAAGGAATGGTTTGGTAATCAGATAAATCTGTGCCGGGACCAAGTATTGAACCCCATCCGCCAGCAAAGAAGTCTGACACCTTACCCATAGACTGCCAGGTCACCTTTTTTCATTAAAAAAAATTGAGCGTAGTATACTGATGACGGATTTTAGAAAATTTGAAATTATTTCAAAATCGCTGACAAAATTTTGCTAAAAATGTGTTTCTAAATTTTCTAGATATTATTATTATTATTATTAGAAACGTGTTTTACTACCCGTTTGGGTTATACGCACTTACGCTAATGTGTAATAGTAGTGTGATTGTGAGATGATATGGAGGACCTACAGTTTAACGTGGAATACGAACCACGGTGGAGGCCTGGCATTCCACGCCTTCACAAGTTGTGATTAATACACGTCTTGTCAGAGGTGAAGGAAGGATTTGGCAATCAGATAAATATGTGTTGGGACCGAGGATTGAAACCTGGATCTCCAGCATAGAGGTACGACACCTTACCCCTATACCACTATGTCATATGGATAAATCAAACCAGTGTTTGCGTGGAGAGAGGCACGGAAAACCACATCATTTAATTAAATTTTATCCACCCTACCTACCACCTTATTTTAGTGCCCTTAGTCGAGATACAAACCTCAACCTCGCAGTCACGGACAGTCTAATCTCCTGTTAGCCTGTCTAATTAGATCGTGTGATCACCGCTTCTTGTTACTAGATAATATCTAACAGAAGTTGTTTTGATATATTCTGGTTTCTATCCTGTATTTCACACAAAAGTAAAAGAAATATATGTGAAAAATTGGGCCCTTTTAAAATTATAATTTTATATATTTTCTCTTACATTTTTTTCTCCCTTTGTATGGTTCAGTAGCTGGAAAAATATATCATTCTCTTTGACCCTCAAAAGGAATTTAGAATTGTTTCGACCCTCTTTTTAAACCAATCTTTCAGAGCGTGTCAGAACTGATAAAAAAATAATATATTTCTCATTTTCTTTTATAGACAGATTCATTCAACCGTGGTTTCAATTCAATAATGATACACTACACTGGTCAAACTGATGAACCTCATAAACAATATGAGAGAATTAGTGCTCCTGTACTGTTCTTGTCAGAGGAGACAAAATTACTATGACGCAAGTCTTTCTTGAAGTGACTTATTATTATTTAATTAAGTGTTTCTCAGAACTTTGTTGGTGACAACTACACGTGTAATTATTTAACTGTATTTATTTATTATTTAGCACCACGTCTTACTACCCGTTTGGCTTATACGCTTAAGTACTAATTACGGTAGCTAATTAAGAAGGTTGAATTTAAAGAAAGTGAACTCACATTTAAGTGGAGGGAGCGTGGAAAACCATTTAGGAAAATCACACCAGTTCACCCGAACGAGATTCGAACCTCGTTCTCCCCGTCCTCGGCAGTCTAGCTCAATATGACTAGGGCGTTAGCCAAATACACCACCGAGGCGAGTTTTAACATTATTATTTTACTAGCAGATCTACCCGGGTGACGCTTTTCTTTGCTTTAAACAAACAGAAAAGTATAGCTTCATTTTATTGCTTCCGGCCTGGTTTTTAATTAATTTTAAATCCACCTCGGTGGCGTAGTCGGCTAATGCGCTAATTTCATGTCAAGCTAGACTTCCGAGGACGGGGATATCGAGGTTAGAATCTCACTCGGGAGAATTGGGGGTGGTTTTTCCTAAATTGTTTTATACTTTCCCTCCACGCAAATGTTGGTTAACTTCCTCTATATTCAAATTTCTAAATTCCAATCATTAGCTTAATTAGTACTTAATTGTATAATCCGAAAGGGTAGTAAGACGAAGTACTAAATAATAATAGTAATTATTATTAATTTTTAGAAAAATGTAATCAAATTTTTAAAGTTCCTGCTTCTAAGTACACATGTTCGTGCACAGGGGCTACTAATTTTAAAATTGCAGCCCTCTGTGTGAGGTAGATATCGCGCAATGCTCATGACAAGCAAACAAGCTCTACTATTTTATGAATATAAATAATTGAACTTTTACATTGTTGCACGTCTTATCGGCATTTTCTTAAACATCATAAAATTATTTATTTTCTCCTTCTTTTTGGTGAATTCAGGTGTAAAATAATTTATTCTCTCTCCTTGTATCAACATTTCTCCATTCCATCGAGCTATTGTTAAATATATCAAGAAAACAAGATTTTCTCAGAATATAATATATGCTAGAAAAACTATCTAGTACTGTATTATATTAATTCATTTATAATCATTATTATTCTTAGTATATCTCCTACCTATTTCAGTGGAACGCGGAATAAACGTAAAGCACTTATTTTTAAGGCATCTAGAATCCTGTAATAACATCTATATATAGTAACTTAAATTATCCGGAAAAAATAAAGCAAACAGAACAAATATAATTGTTCCATTAAAATTGAAATCTAATATTTTAAAATATATACAGAAAGGTTGCTTGATAACATATCTTTCTAGGGGTAGGTAACTTATATTTTATAAATTAGAAGTAATAGAGATATTATCATATAGGCAGATAATGAATTTTGAATATTTTAATAAATACTTGTAAGAAAGAAATGATATCGTTGGCTTTTAAACATCCCCTAACATCTCAAAGATATTCAAGGTATACAGGCTGAGTTTTGATGGCCATGTGGCGCATATGGTTGATGACGATACAAGACCCCTTGGTAGGCCGAGACATCTAAGCAATTATAAATAATGTGAAAATTGATTTAAAGGATATTTGGTGTTAGGTTAGGAATTGTATGGAATTGTATCATGAGTGGGTTCTACGTTCTGGCGGCTATGAAATTTAGAGTTCCATAAGGCGGCCTCTTTGGTTAGCGAGAAAGTATAAATCACTGTTAGGTCATACGGTTGAAAATAAAATGGTCTGTGTTGTTTATTGGAACTACTTCCCTATTCTTTGTAAGTCTTTCACCCATCACCTACAACCACACTTTGTCATATCACTAAGAAAGAAGGGAAAGAAAAAGATGAAATTTATTATATTTACTCAAGGTAAAGAGGAAGGCTCATCGATGGTTCTCAAATATTTTGAAATTTTATGATGTAAGCTTGTAAAAAAATTACTGTATTTTTTAGAAGAAAGCTAAATCTATATTAATTTTACATCAAGTCTAATCTCATAGCTTCGTAAATATGCTTAAAAAGTCGTTTAAAACTAGCCAGTTTAACATTTTAGTTCATTTTTATTAATAAAAATGACAAAATACGGTTGTTAAAGAAAAATAGTTGTCTTGGAATATTTCGACTTTATTTTTGTGTGAACAATATTTTGAAATAACATATTGTATAATTAAATATTGCGTTAGAGCTGAACATCCACGTAGTAGTTTCTCACTTACATAGGCGGCCCCCTTAAGGCCCGAGAGCTGGTTACTTATGTTGACAACTAAACATATATAGCTTACTCGACAGACAGAAACTCTTCTTTGTCTAGAATATTTACATAATGTTTCTCGTCACTCTGATGTATTAGTTCGTAGATATTTATAAAAAAAAAAGCCTGCTACCTTGAACAAAATCAATTACTTTCAAACCTAAAATCAAATATATCAGCCAAGACAGTTTGCGTATAATGGGCAAGAAGTGGGTCGTGAAAAATTAATCCAATACTTCACCCTGATTTATCCTTACTATGTGATGATGGAAGCATGATAAATAGTTTCCCTGACAAATTCTAAGATAATTACGGAAATGAAGAATACCAAGTCATTAAGACAACTGAAAAATCATGATCATTAATCTATATTAATAAAATTAAGGGTTTTCCTGTCTGTCATGAGTATTGCAAGATATATAACTCACACAGATCGCTTTTATTTTAAAATTTAATATCCCCAACACACGAAAGTGTGCCCCTCGAAATTCGAATTTTAACATTTTGATTAGATTTATTTTAATTAATTAAATACTGGGTCAGAAACAAAGCAATTGTATATAATTTTGTTGTGGCTTATTCAAGCAAGGAACGGGTCAAACTGATGGTGTTATATAAAATAATCCATCTAAAAATCAACAACGATCGCCTCGTCAATATCCAATAGAGTAAAGTCCATTTTTTATCAGAAGAGACTCATCAGAGCCACCACCATTCTCTTTATATAAAATTCATATGTTTTCCAATAGGAGCCTTTATTTTTCTAGACACTTTAGAAAGCATTATGAAGGAATGATTTGTCATAAAACTAACTAGTGTAAATTCAAGTAATTGGTGTTTATAACAGGATTGTTTGAGCTATATGGAGGGAGATAATACCCAATGTTTCAGAGAGTATGGGGGGAGGGGGTAAGGGGGGGATAAAACATTTTTTTATAATAATATAGATGCTTAGTTCTTCAGTTCACCGTCTTTACAGTGCAGAAACTATTATTTAAAGCTTTCAGTTTAATATATAACATTTACAAATATTCTAGTATTTCTTAAAGTATTAATTTTCCGTTAAATTCTCTGTTTTCCACATATTAATGTTTCAAGTCACGTGCTCTGCTGCTGTTAGTTTTAGTATAAATTATAATACCTATAAAATAACACAAGCTATACATTGTGGATTATTTAGCCCAGCTATCACAATTGTTAACTACAGTTATAGCCGCATATAAATACCATAGGCAGCATAAAAACCTCCCGAGTTGAAGGTGGCTGCCTTATATGATAGCACGCGATAATATCGGTTGTTCATATGTACCTGACAATTTCCACACGTACATCACAGATTCTGCCTTAAAATATGAGTGAAGAATGGCCCTGTCTATGGGATGACTCCTTAATAGCTCAGTGGTTAAAACATAGGTGGGCTAAGCCAAAGATAGAGGGTTCGATTCCCGTTTGCAGGTTTCATATTTCTATTTAAATGATAGGTCCTACTAATAATTCAATAAAGTGTTACATATTTTCACCTAATAATTATGTTTCTATTTTTATAAAGAGAATCTTACTATGAAAATTATATTGTATCTGAGATATGGGCAATATTTTGACCGACAAATAAACTATTTGATAGCCACACAAGAAAGGATTACCATGTTGAAAATAAAAATTCATTAAATAAAACATCTATTATCTGATTGATTCTAAACCGAATAAGGGACGTGCCGGGATATATTTTCTAATAGGGCAGATACTATTGTCATTCACGACTCTTCTGTCGTTCTTCGTTCGCTATTAAGAAAAATTGTGAATTATAAATACTTACTATCGTTACTAGATAGCAGTACTTTCTCCAATATTAAACTAACTATTTTTCTTAACATTACTTAGACATAATTCTGTGAATTAGACACCAAAGGCTATATGCTAAGGTTAATTATTATAAGTAATATGAGTAAGTAATAAAATTAAAGAATCAAACACAATAGGATTGGGATAAATTACACATAAACTTAATTCGTTCGTAAGTTGAAAGGAAAGAGACAGATTTGCACGCTCGAAACGTGAATAGTGATAACTAGTTAGCGCTCGCTCGTCAAGTTAAGATGAGGAAGCGGTGAAGGAATTGGGAGCGAGCTAGCCATGCTGTGAACGATATAGACTCATATGAACGACTCTTCATGAACGAGCTCGTGAGTGAGCTTATGGGAGCTAGCTCGCGTCATCGAGCTGGTTCGACCCATCACTAGTAACGTTCTCGATACTGCCTTGTGCACTGTTAACTTATCAATCTCAAACAAATATGAGTTAGTAGCTCAGCCACCAGGCCGTTACAATATAAGTGTGAGAAACAAATAGCTACACATTTGAATCAATTTGATGATGCCAAATGGAACCAATTTTGATTTTTGACATTTTTTATGAAAAAAAAAATTTGCACATTCTGAATAAACTGAGTCTATCAGCACATGATTTATAAAATTAACCTTAAATCTAGAACATATACAACACTAAGCCCCAAGCCATTTATTCATAACTTTGAAAGTGTAAATCCACATTTTATAACTTATAAATATTTCAACCATACTTAGAATTGAGTCCGTGACCCGTCAATCAGTATACAAACTATATCCTGAGCTCAGGAGTTGAAGGTTCACATTAAAAAGATCTGTAGACTTGTGTAAATTAATCATAAATAACAGGAGGAACACAAGTGCAAGGTGAATGTTTTTGGAATGAGATATCTAAGAAATGTATTTGGAAAAACTTGTATTGACCGTAAAGTAAATGAATGAATGGTTAAGGAGTGTGGTTTGAAAGAGCATCCATTAGGTCAATGTGAAAGTGTGTTGAGAGGATGAGTGTGAATTGGGTGACGAATCAAATATATGAAAGTAGAAAGTATGTTGATCAAAAGCAAGGCTAGGACATGCAAGACGTGGCTAAATGCTGTAGACGAATGTGGATAAATAGAAACATAAAGTGTTTTAAGTATAAAAGAGCATGTGCAACTTGGTGTGTAGATGTTTAAACTAAGGAAGAATTCAAGAATAGGTAGGTGTTGAGAAATGTAATGAGGATGGAATAAGTACGGGGTTTATGTTATTTGAGCTATATGCACAGTTTCTCGCCTACCCCGTATGGGAACGGTGAGATTATGTATGTATGTGTATGTATGTATATGTATGTGTATGTATGTATATGTATGTGTATGTATGTATACATGTGTGTGTATGTATGTAATTATGTATGTGTGTATGTGTGTCTGTATGTATGTATATATGCATGCATGTATGTATATGTATGTGTATGTATTTATGTCTTATGTATGCATGTGTGTTTATGTATGTAAATATGTATGTGTGTCTGTATGTACAGTAGCCCCACGGCTTCTTTGGTGCTTACTGACAGCTTTGAAACGATACCAGACCAAATTATGTATTCCTACGCCGGATCAAATGATCTGTAAAAACATGTGTTTAGCAGCTGTCACTTCTGACAGTCAAAATTTAGTTATATACCTAAATGTTTACTGTCAGAAGTCAGCTGTGAGCTGTCAGTCAGCACCAAAGAAGTCGTGGGGCTACTGTATGTATATATGCATGTATGTATTTATGTATGTATTTTTTATGTATATATGTATGTATGTATATATGTATGTAATTTTAACCCCCCGATCTAATGACGCCTCCAAAACTATGGTACCAGGGTAGGATTGTCCCCTTCTCCGGCTTGGTTTTGACCCTGCACGGGCTTTAGACTATGCATATATGAGAAAATAGTCTCCTAATGAAAACTACTAAGTGAGAAATTTGAATAATACTCACCGCTCAATCCTACTGATTACTTCTCGATATCCATTAAAGGGAACACGACCGCCATCTTACTGTCATGAGAGTGATTATAATCTTTCAAGGGAGGACTAACGCCTCCTTTCGAGAATAAGAACAAAGAGTCATAAATATTTCATGAAACGCATCTACTTCAATCAATCAGCCCTCCCGTCGATGGCGAGCTCAGTCACCCCCTGTCAACTCTGGTGACGGAACGACAGCTCTGAGTGCTTCAAATAGAGCGAGATCGCACGCACTTGATTCAACTGTTATTGAGCTTTCACCATCATTATTAAGGGTGATAAAAACAGCATTACAACCCTCATCAGAATGGAGCTAGGAGAAGGAGGGAAAGAGGATAATTGCGTCAGTATCGTCTTGTCTAATATGCCGGTGAGATTGAGGTTAGAATCTTGCTTGGATGTGATCAGTCTATATTTCCTAAATTTGATCGTATATTTCATTTACCTACGCGCAAATGTGGATACACGTTTCCTAAGATTTTTACCTTGCACATTCCTACACTGTTATTAGAGTATTCGGAGAGTAAATAATGTATTTAGTGATTCTATATATTTAAAAATAAAGGACAGGCTTCAGAAGTCGAATGGTCTAAGGTGTCATTCCCTTGTTGGACTGGCCTGCTGATGACGTGGATACCAGGGTCCGAATCCAGGTCTAGTAAACAAAATTTAAATATATTTTACCATGTGTCTGGTTTGGTTTATACACCTATATACTTATTAGGCTAATGGGTTAAGGATGAGTATGGTTAAATATAAAGTATGTGTACTCAAACTTGCATGGAGGGCGAGTAGGAATAATTTTAGGGAAAACCACACTCAATACACCCGACAGAGATCGAATCCCGAGCGCCTCGTCATTGGCAGCATAGTTTATTGCGAGATTAACGCCTTAGACCATGCGGCTACCAATTTGGGGCATCTGTCTATATTAATAAAATGAAGGGTTTGTCTGTCATGAGTGTTACGTGATATCTACCACACGCAGAGGTATGTTTAAATATTAGTTACTAACTCCTGTGCACGAACATGAGCATCTTGAAGTCATAATTTTGAAATGTTGATTAGAATTTTGAAATTAATTAAAAACACAATAAATGAAGAAATATTAACGCCGTAAGACATTTCTTATGAATAACTTTTATGTGGTAGTACATTTTTACTTGTAAACATTTTTACTCTTTGTATCCTTTACATTTTGAACCATTTACTCTGTACCATTTTTACCTTTTACCCTATTTACTCTTTATCATTTTTACCCTTTACCTTTTTCATCTTACACCGTTTATACCCTACAATCTTCATACCCTACACTCTTCATACCCTAAACCCTTTATACCCCTTTAACAACCTCTTACAAATTTTAAACTTTCTACCCTTTATACCCTAAAATATTTATCCAAGCCAGGTAATCAATGTAAAATGGGGTAAAAAAGTGGAAAAATGTCAAAAACGTTAAAATAGTAAAAGAAAATCTAATCTAAAAGAGTAATAAGACCAAAGGGGTAAAGTTGCACAAAAAAGTCCAAAAATTAACAAAAGGGCAAAAAGGTCACATTTGAGTAAATATGGAAAAAGGCAAAAAGGGTAAAAATTGTAAAAAAGGGCAAGAAGTAAATCATTAAAAATAAAAAATGTACAAATAGTAACAGGTGTAAAGTAAATTAACGAGGTAAAAATATTAAAAAGCCGCAAAAGGGGCAAAAGAGTTAAAAAGTGAAAACAAGGGTAAAAAGTTTAGCGGGCTAAAATGCGTTAACGTGGTAGAAAGGGTAAAGAGGGCAAAAAGGGTTTAGAGTATGAATTGTTTTATGGTGAAAAGAGTATAGGGTAAAAAGGTTAAGTGTAAAATTAATAAAACGGGCAAAAAGTAAATCATAAAAATATAAAAGGGTATAGGCCTCTAAAGGTTAAAAGGGATACAATAAATTAAAAAGCTATTAAGAATGAAAATTCGCAAAGGGGGAAAGAAAAGGTAAAGTGTAAACGGGGTGGAAAGTGTAAATATAGTAAGTAGGGCGGTAATATAAAAAGAGCAAAAACCTTTAATTTAGGGCGAAGAGATTGAAAAGGGTAAATAGGAAAAAAGGATAAAAATTGTGAAAATATAACATACTTTTGAAATGAAAAGGTTTAATACTTTTAAGATTTGGTTATTATTCCCTGTGATTTACTTTACATACTAAAAAATAACATATACACTTTTTAGACTCTCCGTGCAGATAACGAGTAAACCAGATAGTATATATATATATATATATATATNATAAATTATTTGGTGTCTCTATGCTACTCTTTAGCTCAAAACCACCACACCGATTGCGCTGAAACCTCGGATGCATATATCTTGGACATCCGGTTAACACAAAGGATATTATATTTTCTTCTAAAATATAATAAAATTGATGTTTCTCAAATATTTTATCTTAAACAATGTAACAAAATATGTTGTAATCACCTATAGAATATATAGAATTCATATTTTTATGTCTTAATTGATGGATGAATCAACTGCACTCCAAAGAGTAATAATTACAGATTACATTTTAATTTAAAATCCAAAGAAAGACTATATATTTTTTTGTTATTTTGTATTCAAATTAGAAGAGTATTTTTTATTTGATAATTAATTACAAGATCCAGAGAGCTTAAGTTCACATATAGGACTATGGATTTATAATAGTTGAAATTTTACGTGGGATAACAATTTAAAAGATTTAAAAATACATTATTAATATTTTATTATGAAATAAAAGTAAAAAAAGCAAAATACACAAAACATAACTCACAGCAGTACCGGTACAATGTGACAGATTAGATCATTTTTAAATGTGTGTTCTAATATTGATGAATACATTTTATCAAACGTTTTTATCTGTGCTTTTAGAATCTAAGAGTGCTGTATTATGTTCAAAATATTGTTTAAATTTATCAAAAGCTGTTTTAATTCGGTCATTAATATTGCCATTAACAATCTGTGTATCTAGGATTTGGAGTAACACAAAAAAATATTTGTGATCAGATAGATGATGCTACATGCTATACATTTTATCTGTATTATTAATCGAGTTTGTTATAAAGTGGTCAATAATTGATTCAAATGAATTACATATTCTAGTTGGGTAGTGGGTGATAATACATGCGTATCCATTTGTAGCTAATAGGTCTAGGTATTAATGAGAAGTCTGATTTAAGTTTTTAATGATATTCATGTCACAAATTATAAGTTATTTTGTTTTGTTTTATTGTATTAATTTTATTTTCCAGGAAGGTTAAAAACGTTTGTGTATTATAATTAGGAGGTCATTAAATTATTACTATGTGTTGAACTGAAATGAAAGGAAAGTTATTAATGGTTAGCAATATGTAAGACAAGACCTCAGTTATCTCACTAGTAAGTTGGTTTGAGACCATTAAGTTGTATCTAATATAACAACACACACCCCTCTTTTAGTATCCCTACAGTAGTCCCATGGCTTCTTTGGTGCTAACTGACAGCTCACAGCCGACTTCTGACAGTCAACATTTAGGAATATACCTACATTTTGACCATCAGAAGTGACAGCCGCTAAACACATGTGTTTGCAGATCATCTGGTTTGGCGTAGGGATACGTAATTTAGTCTGGTAGCTTTTTAAAGCTGTCAGTCAGCACCAAAGAAGCCATGGGGCTACTGTACATGTGTAATAAGAGTTATAATTGGGGATGTTGTGGTAAATTGCCTCATCACTGTATATCCACAACCCTGTCAATATAATTAGATCAATAACTACCTTAATAGATGATAGGATGCACAATAATTCCTCAAATTTGTTCTTTATACTCTTAATATTTAGCTAAAGTATTTTTGAATAACAAGATTTAGGAACCAGTTGATCGTAGCAAATATTTTCTAGGCTTATGTCATCAAATATCAATTCTTCAATGTTGATTATTTTATCGTCTATTAACAAGTGATAAATAGGGTATAGTAAATACCAAACTAGAGTTAATTCAACTTATTAAATATGTATTGATACAATAGTATTAAGGTATTATTGTTAGATTTGCAATAATTAGATCTTACATTATAAATTTTAAAGATAGATGTATTTATCTTTTTATTTATTTTTAAAGGGCAATTAATAAAAAAATCAAGAAATAATCGAACGTAAACACATTCCCCACTTTTAACATATACACTTAGTTTGGTGACTATACTCCATTCACGGTAGGAACTACTCTCTGAAAGGTATTTTTTCTTACCAATATCCTGCTATATAATAGATTTCTGGTAGGGAAAAGGGCCTTTCAGAAAACAATCCCTACATGAACGGACTTTAGATGTAGGCCTACCTTGACTAACAAGAATATTGAAAACCATATAATGATACTCATTAGACTCTGGACATTGAAAATGCACTTGTTGCACTTACAACATTTGTAACATAACATTGTTGATGAACTGCATGGGTAGGAAAGATTGAATTGAGAGGACCCTGATATCTTATTCAGTCTTTATAGTGATGATATGACTTGTTTGAGTTTTCCGCAGTGGGATATCAGAGTATCTTACCCAACAGAAGAGATAAACCCTTTTCTTTCTTGATTACAGAATATATTTTAATTTAAAATACAAAGAGAAACTATATTTTTTGCCGGTTATTTTGTATTCATATTAGAAAGAAAATAGTTTTTATTTAAAAGAATATAACTTATCATAGGTAACGTTAAAAATCTTTATTTGATTTGATCTTATATTTGCAAACTAAATATTTAGACCAATAGATAAATTCTCCCACTAAAAGGCAGCTTAAACTACAGAAAAAAACAAGGAAATAATCGAAGAAAATGCCGTGTAAAGTACATCAATAAGTTCGTGTATCAACGTCTATTCCTCATTTTAAAACTTTTAAAATTATATTTGTAAGTATTTTAATCAATTAAATTTACTGTAGGTCCATAATATTTTGTCCAATTATTTTCTTGTCTTCTCTGGAGTTTAAGGTGCCTTTGAATGAGAGAATTCATCTATTTTCCAAAATATCGGGATAAAAACATGATAACCTCAATTGATTTAGATGTGATATTTTCACTATTTAAGCTTCTATGAAATCTGTAAACCTAGCTATACAAAATAAATAAAATGTTAGTCTATATTAGCTATCCACAAGGTTTTGCCTGGTTATAAAAACAACTTGTAATTCAAGATGTTAACTATCAGAAATCACTGCTAACACAGTATTTCATCAAATGAGGGTTATCATGTTTTTGACCCATTGCCTCTTTTGTATGATAACACTGTCTAGCGTATAACCCGAACGGGTAGTAAGAAGCGGTGCTAAATAATAATAATAATAATAATAATAACACTGTCACTTCAAGACCGATAAAATTTTCAAAAGAACTTATGGATGCCGAAGATGTGCATCTTTGGCTCTTTTTAAAAAATATATATATTCCTATATTGAGATAATAGCACAGCGTGTTTCAACCAGTTTGCCGCGAGATTTTGAGGAAAGGTAGAAAAAAGCAAGAGAAAAATTGAGACACAAAATAAAGTTATTGCAGTAAATTTTATAACTATAGTTTTCTTATAAGGCAGGTAAGAAAGAATTTAAAAAAAAGTAAACTACAATGATAAAATTCCTAGAACTTCCTTCCCTATTGTTCCCAAAATATCTCTTCAATGCACTTTTACCACCTCATCTTTAATTCTTGTAAAACCAACAGTGTCAGTTTTAAGTCACCTGCTGTTTGGATCATGTGTAATTCCTTGTGAATTTATATTAATGCATTTTGTTTGTAATTTATATTTTGTTTTAGCTATTTTTATATTCATATTTTTGTTTTATTTTTTATAGCTTATTATACTTGGACAGATCTCTAATTAAAAAACGTAGGCTAAACGAAGACAATAAGTCAAGTGTGTCTGGCACTAGTTCTAGTAGTACCACACATACTACTCCAGTTAGTGTTAGTTCTAAAAACATCGTGTGCCAATATAATGAAGACTATTTATTTTTCGGATTCATTTCATCTGAAGAAGAGCACCCACGTCCTAAATGTGTTGTTTTTTTGTGAGAAACTGGCAAACCAAGCCATGGTTCCAAGTAAGCTGTAAATACACCTTTAAAGAAATCACTCACATTTATTTGAAAATAAATCAGATATTTTAAAAGGCTAAGCTGATAAATCCCGCCAAACTGAACAATGGACTAAAATCAGCATTATTTCTGACAAAGCTCAAGAAGCAAGCCATACTATTGCCGAAATCGTGGCAAAAACATTAAATCTAATACAATTGCTGATTCAGTAATTTTACCTGCAGGCTGTAAAATTGTTAATATTTTATTTGCCAAAGAATATGAAAAAGAAATTTTGAAAATCCCAATGTCAGATAACACTATTAGTCGGCGTAAGCAATACATATCTCAAGACATTTAGTCACAAGCGATATCTACTATCAATGCCGATGTTTTTGCCATTCAGTTGGATAGGTCAACTGACATTACTGGAAAAGCTCAACTCGTAGCGGTTATCTGGATGGTGTGTAATGTAGATATAATTGAACAATTCTTATTTTGCAAACCTCTTTCAGAAATCTCAAAAAGTCAAGACATTTTTGATGTTGTCACAAATTATTTCAGTTTTAATGATTTGTCATGGAAATCATGCATTGGTATTTGCACGGATGGTGCTCCCTCTATGTCGGGCCACCTGAAATAATTCGTTGCACTGGCCAAGCAAAAGAATCCTGGAATTATCTTTACACATTGTTTCCTGCATTAAGAGGCCCTAATTTCCCAATCATTAGTACCTGAGCTCCAAAATATGCCTGATGAGTTTATTAAAACGGTGAACTACATCAAGAGTAGGCCATTAAAATTGAGGCTTTTTTCTGCAGTGTTCTGCCACGGAAGATTCTTACACACAACTCCTATTACATACGAAAGTGAGGTGGCTATCTTGAGGGCGGGTGCTTTCAAGGGTCTATGAATTGAGGGAAGGGCTTCTAGTTTTTTTCACGTCTGTAAAGTCTGAGATGGCTGACCTGCTTATTGATGAGACCTGGTGCAATAAAGTTGCTTTCCTGGATGACATCTCCCAAACCTCAAACTTTCTTAGCAAGAATATGCAGGGAAATAATGAAAATGTTCTTAATAGTACAGACAAAATTAACTCTTTTAAGGAAAAACTAACACTTTAAGGAGCCAAAATAAAAACAAGGTTGAAATGTTTAGCTGACAAAAAGTTGTAAACTGAATAAAAAACTTATTGATTTAATTTTACAAAGTTTGTCACACCTGTGTAAAAACCAAGAAAAGTATGTTCTCCCACTTGATGTTTCTTCCTTGGAGTGGGCAAAATATCTGTTTATGTTAAATGCTTTAGAGTCAACAGAATTAAATGTTGCAGAACAAGATGAGGGAACAGAAATAAGAAACGACACAGGACTGAAACTTAAGCACTCATCAAAAGATTCGGCCTCGTGCTGGTTTTTTCTTTGACCGGAATACCCCATCGTTACAAAGAAAGCGATTGAAGCACTCCTTCCTTTTTCAAACTCGTATATGTGCGAAGCTGGTTTCTCTGCTATGAAGACAATAAGGAGCAAGAACAGGTCGCGGCTTCAAACACTGGATGAGGACTTGAGATTGTGCCTGTCAACCATCCGACCTTGTACAAGGGACATCATGAGGCATCACCAAGCACAGGTTTACCACTGATATTTTTATGTAAGCAAATACGTTTAATTTATATCATGCTTGTATTTCTAAAAAAAATATTACCCGCTTTAAACGTATTATAAATAGAAAATATTATTGTAACAATATGATTTTTCTTTATATAGCAAACTATTTTAGTAAAAACAGGATTTTTCATTATTTCATTGAGACAAAATTTGATGCGATATAATGATAGAGAGGAAGGAACACTTTTTTTTGTATAAATTACGTCTTTTTCAGCGATATCTCATTGCAATAATTGGAATTGTAAACATACTAACATAAATTTCAAAAATAAGCCTTTTGAAAATCACGACTAATATTAATACATTTTTTGAATCATAAAACTCTCTTCAAAAATAATATGGTGTTCCGTGACAATTTAAGTACCTTGTTAAGAGTGCCACGACTTTAAAAAGGTTGAAAATCACTGCCCTGACATTTTGAGACGCTTATCCGCTCAGTCTTCATGATCCCTAGCACATTAGATGAAATTACGCTGTGCTACAAAAAATTACGTTTGCACTGGCATAGTATATTTTCCCAGCTGATTGTAGTAATCATGGATAAGGATGTACTTCTCTATTTAGGAGTGCATTATTAAAATGGGTTATTTTGGTTACTAGCTCAGCTCAGCTTAACTTAACCAAATCTTTACCAATCTCCAGAATATATCACATTCACTTTAAATATTAGTGATTTTTTTCATATTTTTCAGGGTGTTAAGGATGGTTGGGAGAAGAACCGTTTATGTTAAGGAAATACTATTAATATTATAATTAGAGAAAAATGCTGTCTTGAAAATATAAAAATATGATCACCGTACATATAAATAGCAATATTGCTGTATATGGTAGTGGACATATTCTTCCACAAAAAAGTTGTTTGTAAGTCGTATGCTATGCATGCGTTTACGTTGAATTCAAACAGCGTTAAAATTATAGGAAGATTTCTATCTGAGAGGGGTATCAACCTTTGATATCTCGAATTATAACTGGATATGATGGAAGATTTTGAGTCCTCGTTGAACCGGCTAAGTGGTTTGGGAGGAACTTTTATCTCGTAGATACCGCGACTACAAGGCACGAGGTACGCTCCAGGCCAATTAACGCGGACGTGATTAGCGAGGACAAGGAGAGTGGTTTTAGGAGCAGTGCGGCGATTCTTGATTTTCTCGCGACAAGTCTGGGCTCGCGTGGTTGGTGATTCGGGTGTTGAAAAACCGGTAAAGAAGAAGTCGAAACTTCGAAATGTTTGAGCCAAAGGTCAAATCTACCTCGCTTAGAACTAAACCCTCACAGTAAACTTTGCATTCTTGAAACAATTCCGTTGGAAAAAGATAACGTTGATTCATTCTAAATAAGTTTGAGTAATTTCACTTAACATAAGATAGTTCAACATATAATCACGTTCAGAACAGTTCCTAAATATGATGTTAACATCGACCTACCCACTTCGGTGGCCGCATGGTCTAAGGTATCACTCTCGCAATAGACTAGACTGACGATGACGGGGCGGATTAGGGTTTATTCCAGGTCGGATGTACTTAGGGTGGATTTTCCTAGATCGTTTCCCACTCTCCCGTCAGGCAAATACAGGTATATTTAATCTAATTTCAACCTGATTAATTTCTAATACTTTAGCGTTATTAGTACATAGGCGTATAACCTTAACGAGTAATAAGATGCAGTTCTAAAATAAAAAAAAGTAAAAAGAAGCACTAACTAGGAAGTAGATGACTTCTATAACGTAATATAGATAAAATTCAGACATGTCAGCATAAAATAAAATAGTGTTTTTTGATTTTTCTACAAGCCCTTCTTTTTATATCTTATGCAATTAATGTGAGGATACAGGGGAGCGGAAGTTAGGGGCAGTGTTTTCGCAGTTTTTATAGTATTATTTTTTTTGCCAAAAATAAATAAGGTATTGTTCCAGTAGAAACATAGAGTTTAATTTGCCTCACATTGTGACATGAAAAGTTGTTGAATATCCGTCATGAGAATAGAAGCATTGAATGAGAAACATTTTAATTGAAAATAGAATGTTGTAATCAAATTACAGGAACTTTTGACCAATATTTAAGAACTGTTTATATCATCGTGTGAAGACAAATTAAACTCAATATTTTTACTGGAGAAATATTATATTTTATTCGACCAAAAAGAAATGTTTGCTATAGAAACTGCAAAATCACTTATCTTTTATAGCGTTTCCTACAATTTCACATTAATATATTAACCTATGCTAGCTGCCACTTAAGTAGTTTTTCAAACTTATCAATGGAAACAATTGTTAAACTAAATCTAAATACTTGATAGCAATGTCTCACTGAACAATAGACTTAAACAACACCCCTTAATAAACCTTCTACCTCTAGGTTTGTTAACTCTAATATTATTGTAAGCTTGGAAATATGAGGTGAGACTAATAGTACCATTACTACATTCGGAACAGCGCCATTAAAGGTAAAACTAAGCTAGGAGTGCGTCTTACCAATTATGATTTACATATTTCATTCTCTATTACATAGAGAAATGTAAGCTTTCATTTGCCAGCCCTGATCCCAATATAAATTACAAATATATAATTTTAAAATGAAGCCCATTTCCGTCGGTAGCTATGCTACGATCGGTAACCTTTGTTTGTTTTAAGAGCCGCGTCGTATTACCCTTACGGGTTATAAGCTTATGCACGAATCATGATAATGGTTTTAGGGATGAGAAAGGTTATATTTAGAGGACGGGTGCCCGAATTTTATTGGAGGAAGAGTGGAAAAACATTTTGTAAAAATCAACCTCAGTACACCCAACAAAAATTCGAACCTCGATTTCTTCGTTATCGGCAGTATAGCTTACTGCGAGAGTGACGCCTTAGTTCATACGGCCACGAAAGTGGATGGACCCTAAGCTTAAGTGCGCCAACTACTTGAGAAGATAAACTTTTATACAGAAGTATTAATCATGATAATGGTGCTTCTATTGTTTCAAAACCATTAAACAATCCTAAAATATTATTAAAGAACTGTAAGTTATATGATCTTTTAAAAAATTACTATGATTTCGAGGAAGCTAGATCTAAGTTTTTTATTATTTACTTTGATATTGAAACTGCTACATTTCACTTGAAACCTCACCAGTTTTACATTCAATTATAAAACTTAAAATTTAAGGTTTTTAAATTCAAGGCGTTAATTTTATACTTTTCACTTCAATTTTGGCGTCAACTATAGTTTTAATAACAAACCACTGAATAAATAGCGTGTGATTTCTGGAATTTCGAAACTCCGGTTGGTGGCTCCTTTGGCCTCGATTTTCAACAAATACTTACACTCATATTCTGATGTTTTTAAAATTATTTATTTGAGGTATTTAACATCCACTTTCTAAACCTAATGATTATATTAGCATACGAGAATTTCTATTAGTGAGCATGAAAGGGACTACTAATTTTGACAAGAAAGGTATTTTCACATAAATTCCAGAGCTCTTTTACATGCCACAATAGACATGGGACCGACGGCTTTACTTCCCCTCCGAAGGAAGTTGTGCTACGTATTTTTATGGCTGAAGAAAAATTGTTCAACCCCAGCTGGGTTCGGACCACGAATATCGGCTCCTGAGGCAAGCACTTTTATCCAAGACCACCAAGTTCAACCAGACAGAGGACTTACAACCTAACTTAATTATAGACCAGATACAACACCCAGTTTCGTTATTGCGTAAAATCGACCCTATAATCCTCAGATCAGCAGAGAGTTGTTTGTTTTACAAACTGATTAATGAGTTTGTAACACTAATTTGGCACTATTTAAAATATGCACCCCGTCTTACTACCCATCAGGGCTATCCAAATTTTTACACAAATGGGGTAGGTAATTGAAAGTGTACCCTCATTTTCATATAGGAATAGTGGAAAATAATATAAGAAAATACACCTTGAGTAAGCCCTGCCTTGATTTGAACGTGAACCTCCCCGTCACTGGGAAAACAATACCAGAAGAGACCTAACCCTTCGTTCATATGCCCACCAGTGATGCGAATAAAAACTTTGATGAAATTATTTGTAAGAACATTTTTGAGGTAGATTAAAATTCACAGTAAAAATAAAACTGTTGTAACTTAACAAATGGAAAATCTTTCTAATTGGATCATAAAAAGAAACTATAGGTTATGGTTTTTATTTATAAATAACATCTTGTGTAATTTAGATTATCTAACTTATTTTTTGTTTGGCCTGTGTGTTTTTTACCTTAATTTAAAATGCATTCAAAAGCCATATTTGAAGGAAATAAATTTGGAAGTCATTCACGTACAATATTTTAGAAACACCTGAAATCTCGCCGGACAATGTTCAAACCTTAGACTAAAAATCATTTTTCGTATATTAATTGCGTATAGTTTTTTTTAAAGAATGTTTGTGCCATGTTCTATTTTTGACTACGGGTTATCGGGAATACGTTATGCTATAGATCTATGTTATTTTTTACTAAAATTATAAACAGGGAGAAAAGTTTATTTACACGGTGACGAAGTTAAAAACAGTGCAGTAAGCTGTATTTAATACCACGTCTTGTCGAGCAAGCTGCTGGAACACGCCTTCTGTGTAGAGTATAAATGGTAGAAAGGTAAGTCTAGAAACTGTAAAAATAGTTTTTGTTGGGTAAGCATTGATCATTTTATAAACTATTTTACTATCATTGTTTTATAGCAATGTATACTATCTCTGAAAACTGGCAGTTGTATTTCACATGATTTGACTTGTGAGTACATTAAATTAGATAAACGTATAACTGA
This sequence comes from Timema shepardi, assembly GCA_902151425.1. Taxonomy (NCBI): domain Eukaryota; kingdom Metazoa; phylum Arthropoda; class Insecta; order Phasmatodea; family Timematidae; genus Timema; species Timema shepardi. The sequence continues at coordinate 108,411 of CABFVX010001233.1, forward strand.
ATTTTATGTTTCACAATTAACTTGGTGACCTGGTGGTCTAGGGGTAAGGTGTCGGACATCTGTGCTGGGGTCTGGGTTTCAATCCTCGGTCCTGGCACAGATTTATCTGATTGCCAAACCCTTCCTTCACCTCTGACAAGACGTGTATTAATCACAACTTGTGAATGTGAGGAATGCCAGGCCTCCGCCGTGTTTCGGATCTCACGTTAAACTGTAGGTCCTCCATTTCACCTCACAATCACCCTACCATTACACATTAGCGTAAGTGCATATAACCCGAACAGGTAGTAAGACGTGGTGCAAATAATAATATTAATAATACACAACTATCTTTCTTGTAAGATCACTATAATATATGTTAATTTATCACTTTATTTAGTTAACATATACAAACCCTCATCGGTGGCCACATGGTCTATGGAACCACACTTGCAGAAGACTAGACTGCTCTTTAGGGTAAGCACGAGGTTCGAATCTTGGTTGAGTATATTAAGGGTGGTTTTCCATAAATAGTTTTCCACTCTCCCTGCATGCAAATACGGGTACACTTCCACTAAATATAAAGCTTTCATCATCCTTAAGACCAGAGTAATTTGTACATAAGCGTACAACACGAACTGGTAGTAACACGTAATGATAAAAAAATACATAAACCTTTTTTTCTTTTTATTTAGAAACGGATTCAAGTAAATCGTAAGCTAATACTATAGTTTTGTTACAATAATATTTTTTAATATGAAAAGACACATCAATGGTTGTGCATTTTACATCTTTAATTTTGTGTCTCTTCATGTAGTGCCTTAAATTATATATA
>CABFVX010001233.1:109365-159170 GCA_902151425.1 Timema shepardi
TATATATATATATATATATATATATATATATATATATATATATCATATGAGGCACATTGTAACAGATTGTGCAAAGCTTGGAACATGCGAAGGGAAATCGAAGCCGATGTCAAAGATAAGCTGTCACATGACACTATTTTAGCCCACTTCGGTGACTGAATGTTCTATGGTAGCTATGAACAAATCTTTTACTAGCGCACCCCCAGATATAATTTATCTCAACTTTGGATTCGATAATCCAAATTTGATTAAATTACATCAACAATAATGATGATTATATATATATATATATATATATATATATATATGTATATATCAAGATTGAATGTTATGTAAACCCCAAAGATGTATTCGCGTACTACTGGGGGTACGAGTCCACCCGGTTAATTACCATCGGTTCAAGGCGTCACTGTCGCAGTTGACTAAGATAAATATGATGGTGATATCAGGGTTCGAATCCCTGTCGGGTGTATTGAGGATGTTTTTTCATAAAGGGCTTTTCAATTTCCCTCCATGCAAATTCTGATACACTTCCTCTAAATTCAACCATAATTATGTTTCACTTTTACGTACGAATTATTAGGCCACAAATATTTTTTTTATATCTACAAGCTTCATACGGGTATTTTAGTCTCGGTTTATTCAAGATTCTCACTCCCTCACTCACTCCCGCTCTCACTCACCCACTCACTCACTCACGCACCCACTCACTCACTCACCTACCAATCAAAAAGCTAATTTCTTTAGCTGGACACTTAAAATGACATTTTTTATTTATGATATTTGTTAAAGATTGAAATTCTTTAACTTCTTTGGTGGCCCCGAAATGTTTAAGGCAATGGTCCCCAAACCCATGGTCGCGACCCAAAAGAGGGTTGAAAGTATGTTCCTGAGAGTCACGGGAGGGTCTCAAATTTATTTAAAACATTATGAAATATTAATATTACAAACACTTCTTTTTATTAAGACATTATGAAGAATTACTTCAATATTTAAAATGTTGAAACAACGTTTTTAAATCGTCCTGTACTTGGAATTTTGGGCCCAGCTCAAGAATATGTTCATTCTGACTCGTCAACTTGAAAATGCTCTTTTCCCTCTCCTGAAAATATAGCTTATTTCTGTGAACAAGGATATTTTAGTTTGGTAACGATCAAGATCCTCAAAGCACTCAAACTCTAAAAGCTCACCTACAAAATGAAGAAGCATCATGGTTGTCACTGAAAAACTCTGGTTTGTCACCTGAAATTTTTTTGGCACCAAAATATTATGTAATTTTAGCTATATTTTTAAGATAAAAAGTTACTGAAATTGATTCAATTTTGTTGATAGCATTTATCTATATAAAATAAAAACGCAAAATAACTTTCCCTTAGAATGAAAAAGCATTGTATTAGTCCCTGAAATAGTCTTTTTTAGTCAACGAATATTAAAACAAAGTCATATTTTCACTGAAATCGGTGCTTTACATTTTGTTAGATTTTAAAGTTGCTGAAATAATTAATTTTTTACTAATTAATTTAGTCCAATTAAATGAATTTAATAAACACTAATAAGATAATAATAGGCAATTGAAAGCGCGCTTTGTGTTGTAAGGCCGGGAAATCCTAGTTAGGGTTGCGATCAAAAACACTGGTCTAAGGCGTCACTTTAGTAATAGACTGAACTTATGATGCCGGGAATATCGGATTTGGAGCATTAAAAACATTAACAATAATTTAGGAATATCAGATTTAAAAGTTGAGAGATCGTTGTCACTCAGAATAGATCTCCACGTATCTGTGACTGAAGAGTTCTGGTAGATTGCCAAATGATCTGTACTGTGAGGAGAAAACAAATTTTCTTCAGACCCATGCTTGTCCAAAGACAGAAATGTTGTTTTTTTGTTTTTTGCTTGAATTGATAATATCAAAGTGAAATGGATCACGCAAGAATTGAAATATCAATTTGAAGTCAATGAAATAAGAAAAAAACGCAGGGGTGTACTGGGTGGCAGTGTTGCGCCAGTGACTCTTTTAGAAAGTGAATTATTGCCTTCAATGCCATGCTGACAATATCAAGTTAAAACCAGTAAACAACGCCAGGGAAAAGTTTATTTTACTATGAGAAATGGCAAACTCAAAATCACTACAATTCTACGGTAAATTCTCCACTTATAGTGATTGGTGATAGGGTTCTCCACCCCTAGTTGTAGACTAACTAGTGAATTAAATTAAAATATGTTAACATATTTTGAGTCTTTAAGAAAAATCAACTTATCAACCTAATCCTGACACATGTGTTTCCAGTATACGTGTTCTCGTGGTGTGAATAGCGCTTGCCAAAGCGTGTTTTTTTTTACTTTTTGTTTAAGGTGCTATTATTTTTTATATTGTGATTGTGACTTTTCACTTCAAATATCATAATTACAAACTTACCATTTAAAATTAAAGATACATGTTAGGATTGGCAGTTGTACTTATTGAATTAATCAAGGGTCTAGTATTTACTTTGGATCTCAAATAAGCCACTATTATTTCACAAATATACGAGTATACTGGCTCAACTAACAAGTTGGGATAAATGGCAACAAGGAAAACGGCCATCACCTACATTTTCAATGTGAATTACTCCTACTTTTAAGCTTATGTTGATAAGTCAGATATGTAAAGGCATTGTGAAGAGAGAAGGTGTAAGACATTTTATGTATTCTAAATCATTTACTTGAATTCCAAATCATAAATCTTACATATATCACATGAGGTGAGTTCTTGAAAATGGGAGTTGACTCCAGGTGGAAGAATTCACACATATCAATCGATAGAATATGGGATTTCTAGGGAAGGGGTGGATAACCCATGGACCGCCATAACATTTGTAATGGCCCGTAAGATTAAACAAAACAAGCTACTTAAAACTTGATTAAGGAATTAAGTATTAATAAATATTATTTTTTATTTTAGCACCACGTCTCTCTACCGATTTGGCCCATACGCTAGGAAATAATAGTTTTAAAAAGTCAGTACTGTTATAATTCCACTAGGTGGGCAGTTAAAAAAGTTGTCAATATCCATGATCAGTTAGTTACGTTTAAATTATGCCTTTGACTTGAATAGTCTACTAATATTTTTTGTAATGTGACAAATTAAATTATACTTGGTTATTGTTTGAACTGTTATATGTACAATTCTACTACTTTACCATATAAAACTTCATTTAGATGGTTTCTTAGACGATTTGAAAATTCTCCTCTTCTTTTTTTATCAAGCCAGCCTCAAAATCAAACTGAAATTTATATTGCTAAGTATTTAAAGTAAATTTGAAAATCTTTAGTACTAACCATGACTCACGACACTTCCGATCAATATAGGAAAATTTTGAGTGGCTTTTACATGTATTTATTATTTTGCTTTAAAAATAAATAGTTTTTGAAATAGATTCCTAAAAGTTACTAACCAGACATTCATTTTTAAATTACCAGCCTTGAAAATCGTTCTTAATTCTTAAAGAAAGGTTTATTGAACCTCATACGACCTTTGATTTGTAAGTACAGAATTTACCCACTGCCTTCATTTCGCAGAGCAAAATTATTAGTTTATTCACTCAATTTAGAGCTAAATTATTTTATTATAGAAAGATTCATGTTCATGAATTTGTTATATTAGTTATTGCCTCGCAATGAAAAGTTAGATGCATTTTTGGAGTCAAATGATAGATCATAAAAATTAGAAAATATATCCTAAAATTGTCGACACTATTCAATTTGGATTACTCTTGCCGAGTCAATACATATAAAAAATTAGAGGATTGTATGTTAGACCCCACTTGCTAAATCCACCGCTGAAGTGGGTCAAATATGTCATACATTACTTGACGTATGAATAAGTAAAAGTATATCTCATAACTTTTCTATCTTTCCAGTGAATATTGGAATGTACACACTGCCGAAACTGACAGGTATAAAGCTTACCTTACACGTTTCAACTATTATGTAGCTTACAAGGTTGAGACATAGACTAATATTTTAAGGTGTTAATGTATATAACATGATTTAAGGATGGTAATTTTGGAGTTTTTATGGCAAAACATATTATTAGTCAAAATAAATCAACTGTTACTTTAGTACAAATATAGAGTTTAATTTTATTCACATGGTGACCTCAGCAGTTCTTGAATATTTGTCAAGGGTGTCCTGGAATTTAATGACAAAATTTATATCCAAGTAAAATGTTTCTCATCTACAGCTGCTATGACCATAGCAAATATTCAAGAACTGTTGATATCACCATGTGAAAAAATTAAACTATGTTTCTTCTTAGGTAGTATTTTATTTATTTTGGTCAAAAAAATGTTTCTATAAAAATTGCAAAAACACTTATCTTTTATCACATTCCCTGAACACTCCCACGTTAAGTGCACGTGGATTGAGCATGCTGATCCATAGTATATGAGATCCAAAGTAAACACTAGACCCTCACTTACTTCATTCAGTATAGCTGTCCAAACCAACATTTATCTTTCATTTTAACTGGAAATTTTTCATTACAAGATTTGATATGAAAAGTCACAATCACAATAAAGAAAAGTAATAACACATTAAACAAAAAGCTTAAAATATAGAACACAAATGTCAGAAACTGGTGATATTGGTAAACCAGCTGTCAAGACAACCAGGTGGTCCTTCTATCCCTATTTTCTTTATTTATTTTGAGTCGCAAACTAAATGGTCTGGGTTATTACGCAAATGTACAGTAAAATAATTGTGTAAGGATTACGACGGCAGTATTTCGCCCAAAAAACATACTAGACAAAAACGACTCCTTTATATGCGTGGTTATTGTTATATCTCACAACAAATGTGTATTTGTATGCTAAACACATTTCAAAAACAAAATATTGAAATAGGATATTGTTGTTATTGACACAGTTAACACAATGGTCATTGACTAATAAAATTAATAATGTTAGATTAAGAAGATTAATTTAGAATTCTATTCAAAGCCTTTAAAACGTTTTAATTAAAAAAATTGTTTTAAGTTTTTTTTAATAGGAAAACATAACATCCATTTTATAATTCATCCCCTTCAGCAGTGCTTTGAAGTTTAAATGGGGATAAAGTTGTGCTCTTTCCTTTTCATCTGGAATTGGTTATTCATCAACGGATTGTTGTCAGGCTTCTGTAGCTGCATCATTCGAGAAAATGAGAAATACGATCGCTTTTTTTTTTTACAACAACCTGTAAGCTAGGGATTCATTGTCAGAATTCCAATTAATAAAACTTTATACAAACATTTTCGGGACCCGTCCACATCTATATAATTGTTATTATTTTTAATTTCTAAAAAGGCATATTAAATTATTCTATTTACTAAAGGAGATAAATTCCAGCAAAGGCAGTATGGATTAAGTAATTTTGGGTATTCATACCTCCCTCTTCCACCCCCTCTCCCACAATTTACTATTAATATAATGATTTTGTTTAGGTCCTCAATGCCTATGTTAGTATTTTTTTGAACATTTGACAGTCCCAATTATATGTATATATTTAAACTTTAAATAGATATAAATAATATTTAATATTAATACCATTTCCTGCCATATCCAGTTGGTGACTTCACTATAAGCCAGTACAAATAAATGTCTTAATACTACCCTCTATACTAGGGGTAAATAATCATTTAATTTAAAATATGTCTAATTGCAATACTAAGTACAGTTGAAACTCTTTTAAGTTCGGCGCCCGTGGGACTTGAAATGTACTGGGCCCCGATGCCTATCACCTAGGCCAGTGCAGGATTTACAGGAGGACTCAGGGGTTTATGGCCTAGAGTGGTAAAATAAGGGGGGAAGCAAAATTTGTAAAAAAAAAAACTATTGATATTGAAAAATAGTAACGAAACGTTATCAGCACGTAAGCTACCTCCCGAGATGGAAGTGTATAACCCGTTGTACAAGTTATTGGATGTTTTGGCAACATGGTACATTATATATATATATTCAGGTAGGGCAGCAGGGTGATGGAACATGGACATCCAATATCTTGTACCACGGGGGGTTTTACACTTCCATTTTGGGAGGGAGCTTACGTGCTTATAACGTTTCGTTACTTTTTTCAATATCAATGGTTATAGTTATAAATTATATATTATATATTAAAAACGTGCCAAACCACAGAATTTCGAACTAATGATTTTTAACCGTACCAAATTTAATAATCACAGTTTTTGAAAATTGAACATTTCTTTAGATACACATTATTATGTTATTATTTCTTCTTTTTTTAAAAATAATTATCTATAATTCCTAGCCAAAGGGAAGTTATTTTCTTTAACATTTACATTTTTTAATACTGTTTGAATAAATATATTTTCTTCACATTTTCAAATATTGTTTGAATATATATATATATATATATATATAATCCTAAGTTTAAACTTACCTCATAAAAGTAGAAAGAGTTGATAGCAGAATCAGTGGATGCAACAGTCAGAAGGTATACACTGAGGTTACNCGTCAGATGTCATCAGTGTCTCAGGCGTTGGCGTTGCGTCATCCTCTGCGCGAATCTCGTTGCGCACCGGTAGTTCATTGCTCAGTAACAGTGGTGAATAAGTTGGAGACGGTAGGACGTCCAGAGGGGCGAAATCTTCCATGTTTATCGTTTAGGCCTAATTGTTTCTACACCATTAATTCACTAAATCCAACGTTAAGAGTTCACAAATTCACTACCTCACATGTTAGCGTCCTTTTAAGATAGCAGTTGAATATAATAATACTTTTAAGAATAATATTTAAAATAATCTTAATTACGTTGTATATGATATTGATGTATCAACGTGGTAACATGTCTTATTGATTTGTATATTTTCCCTGTGAGAGTGTCTTTTTTAATTAAAACCAGTAGACAAATATTAATATAGACTTCACTTCTGAGAGTTGTGTTTGTTCATATTTGACTGTGAAATGAAAGATAAAAAATAAATTATTTTTTAGAACCGCGTATTACTACCCTTTTTGGCTGTATGCTAATGGTTCGTAAGATTATTAAGGCTACATTTATAGTAAGTGTACCAGCATTTGTGTGAGGGGAGAGTGAAAAATTGGGGGGAAAAAACACCCTCAGTATATCCTGCCGATATTAAAACCTCAATCTGCCCGTCATCGGCCGTCTGGTCCACGGCAATAGTAGCACGTTAGACCACGCGGCCACCAAGGCCGGTAAAAATATTTGAACATGCATTTACTACGTAATGAGACTACTACAAAAACTGGACTATAAGAATTGCATACAATATAGTTATTTTTAAACATTTAAAATTAAATGGCTATGTGTAAATTAATAACAGCAGCTATATATTTTTACATTGAATTTATACTATAGTTTACATTAATTTGTTATAAACTTTTATCTCATCATAATATAAATACTATTGTTTACTTAAGTGAAGACTCGAACTTAATGGATGGTGGCTTGCAGTATTTAGCGAGTAGGAAAAGATGAGCGATTTTAATAACCAACGGTTCCAAGGCCCTATCTAGGCGAAATAAAATGAGGGTTAGTACAGACACTGGATTTGAAGACATTTTATGTATATAGAATTACTCGAAAAGTTATTTGGGGTTTTGTTTAACCGTTACCAAAATAAAAGTGCTTAAATAATGTGGGTTCAAAAAATTAATCACGCAACTTGACCCTTACTTTTATTTGTATTTTTAATGACTGCTTGTTGGCCATAAGACGGCAGCGCCATATTCCGTCTTATGACCAGCTTTTTAATTTTGGTTTTATCCATATATTTGTATCTATAATAATTTATTTGAATAAACTTTCCATTAATTCGTTTCATACTAAAATTAAAAATGTTTTTCAATACATAAAATATGTTAAAATGCTTAAAAATAAATTTAATTGCGAAAACTAGAACTTTTCACAAATTGTCATATTTTTAAATTATATGAACATAGTTTTCAAACTTACGGCTTAGTAAATTCCATAGAAATTAAAAAATTATAAGATGTGTTTAGTTAACCACAAGTGTGGTCACAGGTGTCAATAACTCTTCCCTTGTATTAAAAGCCTTAAGGGGGAGTAGAAGGGAACACGATTAATGGTCAGTGTGTTTGCAGTTTTTATAGCAAAACAATTTTTTTTTTCCAAAATAAAAACAATATTTGGCCAGTATAAACATAGAGTATAATTTTATTGAGATGATGATATCAACAGTTGTTGAATGTATGTACTGCGCATATCAACAATAGATTTTAAAAAATGTTTAAATGAAGAGAAAAGTTGTCATTAAATTCCATGACACCCTTAACAGATATTCATTAGCCGTTAATATCGCCATGGGAAGAAAATTAAATTCTATATTTGTACTTGAGAAATATTTTATTTATTTTGACCTAAAAAAACTTCAAAAACACTACCCTATTCTCACGTCCCCTTCCACCACGCCTTAAATAAACACAATAATATATTTAGACATAATAATGGGGGCTACCAGTAAAAAATAGTTTATGAATTTTTATTTTGATATGGTTTAAACTTTATTTATTATTATTTATTTATTTATTTATTTATTTAAGCTTACAACCAAGTGTTGCTGGCCTCCACTCCCCTGACTAAGGTCATGGATTTTACCAATATGACGGCTGCGTTCAAATATATTTTTACAGTTTAATTAAGTGTGAATTAAATTGTTATTTTTTCTATAATTTTATCAAATAAAAATATATTAAGTAGAGCTCATACCACGTTGATCGTTCCTCTTTCATTCCCCCTAATTTTTAATTACTAGATTTTAACACTTCACCTTATTAATATTGCAATATGTTATAGACTATTTAATTGTAATCTTTTTGTAAATAACCATATTTTACTAATTTTGCTTCCTTTAAATTTGACGGACAACATCATTCATTAAATACAGCATACACAAAATATTATTTCCCACTAGACACAATTTTGACCCCTTATATGAATCTTCTACATAAGTTGACCGCCAGTGTTCTAGAGTTCAAGTTGAGCGCGTGGTACCGGGTGGGCCTAGGTTGTTTCCATCGCACTTCTCATTGGCCCGTTGATTTGCCAAAGCTAAGGATAACGAGCTTTTGAAACTGCCCCTCAAATCCCACAAGGTACCAGCTGGTGAGGGTTTCATTTCGTCCAGCGTTTGGTGTTTTCATGACTTGTGTTTAAATGAGGAGGCCGGTTGCAACTATCATCCATCGTGTCCAGCCAAAAAACGCTAGTTTCTAAAGCATTGTTGGATTACTATTATTAATTTCCCATCTATGTTAATATTTTAAAAACTTCATGGAATATATAAAATAGCTAGCACCCAAAATAATACTTTGTATATATTAATTATATAGCTCATTTTAATAAAATATTTTTCATTAAAAAACTATTGTGGGAATTTATTCATACCATATTTCAAACCAAAAAATTTTGAATAATGATTGTAGTTTGAAAAATGTTCATATAGGTTCCTGTAAAATATAAAAACAAATAAATAGTTGTTTGAAAATATCATTTAGAAACTATTTAGCTCTGATAGAATAAAAAAACAAGGTTGGTGTATTAATTAATTTAATTTGTAAATTAATATTTAAAAATAATTTACTCTCTTAGTCATAATATAAAAAAAAAATATCGATCAAAAAAATGTAATTTACTCGTTGGTGCTATGCAATGGTGCGGTACATTCAAATGTATTTTTTTTAACTTAGCTAAATCACTTGAAATATGTAGGCATTTTTGTTTTAAAACAATACTTGGCTCGATAGTAAAAAATAGTTTTAATATTATGATATCAATTTATTTACTAACGATTAATTGTATATAACCTTAAACTTTTACGGACTAGAACTTCTTTATTTTAGTTTTATAAAGCGTTCAATAATATAATTCCAATGATAAAAATTAAGTTTTGGTGAATTATATATTTATAATTTATATTAACCTGAAAGGTAACAGTTAAAACTCAAACTAAATAAATATTACCGTGTTATTTACACTTGTATATATTTTTAAATGGATATTAAATCCATATGTTTGCACATATTAGATATTTAATGGAGTTCCTATGTTATACTGTAAGACGGAAAATCCTTCTTGTCACCATTGTTTTACTTATTTAAACTTCTAATTAAATAATTGTCTCAAATTTAGATTGTGGTTCAGTATTCAGAATGTCTTCGTTGTATTCTGTATATGTGTCATCGATGATAAAATTTTCAAACTCGTTTGCGTTGGTGGCTGAAACAAAAAGAAAAGATTATATTAGAATGACAAATTTGGAACAATATAATAATATACACATAAATACCAAACAATTGGACCATTCCTTTATTTGTAAGTATTTATAGATCTACAAGTAGTATTTTCTTTAAGGGTGCCTCGTTTGGAAAACACAAACACATTTTTTCGCGATAAACATTGATAGAATTTTACTATTGTTTTATTGTTATTTTGTAGATTGTGATAAAAGAAATTTCAAACGTGTGAGCTGTATAAGCTGACTCATGAATAATTGAAAATACTCTTAGTAACGTCTGTAAATCTGGTGGTCAGAGCGGTATCTGACAGTTACAAAAGCTGATAAGACACCTTAAGGTGGTATTTCAGGGAAAGCGAATTTATGCAGTGTTTTTTTTCAGTTTTTATAGCAAAACATGTTTGCCAAAATAAATAATATATTTCCCTAGGGGACAAATAAAGATTAATTTGTTCATATGGGGATCACAGCAGTTCTTGATTATTTGTCTATTTGTCTTGATATTAGCGGCTTTAGATGATAAACTTTTTAGATAAAGATAAAAATCTTTCGTTAAATTCCAGGACACTTTTGATAGATGTTGAAAAAACTGTTGATATCACCATGTGAATAAAATTAAACTATGTTTCTACTGAAAATTATTTTATTTATTTTGACCAAAAACATTTTGGTATAAAAACTGCAAAAATAATTATTTTAACTATCGTTCTTACATTCCCATCTTAATAATGTCATGTAAGTGCAAGGGAAGGAAGCCAACCTGAAATAATAATTAGGTTAAACCTTGATATAAAAATCAACTTCTCTCTTCGTTTCTTCCTTCATTCTTCACAAATCCAACTTAGCCTCACTTTCACAGCCTAAAATAAATATCCTATCAGAAAAATTCAGCGTACCTAGAGTTGATGGCACCCACGACAAATAAAAAAATTGAGCCTCTTAAAAACTGTTCTTTAAATTTTGGCTGCATTATGATATTAGTACTTGAACCGGATACTCATTTTAATACTGTTTACAAGATATTAAAAATATATTATTTTTTTTAATGGGAAACTTCCATTATTTCTAATAGATTTGGAGCTAAGGTCATGTGCCTCATCTGCCTCAACCTAATTACGCCACTGCCCAACAGGCTGGCTTACTTCCCTTTAATTACAATAAATTATATTACTTTAAAGTGTTTCCGAACTGTTTTCATACATTTGTAAACCATTAGTCGATAATTCGATTTATTAAACTACTTTAAGATATTCCTACGTCAAGTAATGATAAATAGCTATAAAATAAAACCAATAATACTATATTAAATATTATCAATGTTGACCGCAAAATTTAATTTGTATTTTATAAAAGCTTCCTTCTATTAACATCCACTATATCTCGCACGTAGTGTGTCAATGTTAGCTGCTTGGATATCAAAGGTGAACACACGTAAACATGGGAGAGTGATTGAACCAGCACATCAAGCTAAGTTCAACTAATATAATGAGTGCTCTCCTCCATACGGACATTCCCGTAGTTACAATATTATTTGTATCCTGTGTTTTTATACTTTATATTAATTGAAATTAGCTTTAAGTACAATTATTTATAATAAATACTAGGAATGTGCGAGACTCAAAAATATCTCGAAACTTCAAGAAAAAAATATTCTTGATATCTCGAAAGTTAAAAAAATGAATCTCGAAAATTCGAAAAGTAAAAAAGCAAATAATAGCACTAAATTCCAATAAAACCGTAATAACCTAAAATTATAACCCCACCCCACAAGAAAATTTTTCATTAAGAAATGTTTTGATTATAAATATTGTTTTTCAATATCAAACTTTGATCATATAAGTTGTTACACTACAAAATAAAATTATAAATGGTGTTCAATGTAACTATCACTATTTTATTAATTGCATTTAAAATGTGTGTGAGTTACATTTCAAGGGTTTGAATGAACTATATATATATATATAAGATAATCTAAAGCAAGCGGCAGCTCAAATGTCAAAAAGTAACCCTAAAAACGATATATTTACTTTAATAGACATAATTTAATTTTCTTTTAAATCTCAAAAGACATTTTCTCGTCTGGTTCTCGTGTCTCGATACATTTTTATATTAGCGTCTCGAGGTCGTCTCGAATTGAAAAATTGTTCTCCCACAGCTCTACTATGTACTTGATATCATAACAGCCCTACCGAGTAGAAGATGGTTTTAGTATTTGATAGCTCACGATCAAAATTATGTAGCTGACGATTTCAACACTTCCATCACAGACTTTGCCTCAAACTATGAGTGAAGAATGACCCTTAGCACGGGATGATTGTTGGATAGCTCAATGGCACGTTAAGCCCCGGGCTCGTTTCCCATGTTCTGGTGACATTTGTTAACTAATTTAAATTAATTTAAATGTGGTCTCCTCCATATGGACATGTCTTAATTACATTGATTTGTGGCCTGTATGTTGAAATTCATTAATATAACTACATTCAAAATAGTTTATTAATTAACGTGCTTATCATTATTATTATTATTATTATTATTATTAGCACCGCGTCTTACTACCCGCTCGGGTTATATGCACGTACGCTAATGTGTAATGGTAGGGTGATTGTGAGATGAAGTGGAGGACCTACAGTTTAACGTGGAATCCGAACCACGGTGGAGGCCTAGGCATTCCCCACATTCACAATATGTATTGTCAGAGGTGAAGGAAAGGTTTGGTAATCAGATAAATCTGTGCCGGTACCGAGGATTCAACCCCAGCCGCCAGCATAGAAATCTGACACCTTACCCCTAGACCGCCAGGTCACCAACGTGATTATCAAATATATATATATATATAGTTTCTAAATGATTCTACCAATCTATTATATGAGAGCCCCTGGGTGAAATTATTATTATTATTATTATTATTATCATCATTATTTACATGATACTCAGCGGGGAAGGAGTCGTTTCGAAATCTTTTAATTTCATTTATAATATTGCAGGGTTTTGTGTGTTGTTTCCCACCTTTATCACCTCTTGCTACCCATCAGGGATATCCGCATATTTACACTAAAGGGTGAGGGATAGTGAGGTTAAATTTAGGAGGGATTCACTAAAATTTCCTGGTAGGAAGATTGGGAAACTGTTTAGGAAAAACTTCCTCCCCCTTTAGTAAACCTTGTTGGGTTTTGAATCCTGATCTGTTGGTCACCGGCAAACCAAACTAGACGAGACTGATATCTTATTTTCTCGTACCCACTGGTGTGGAAAATTTATAGAAGATGAAATAGTACAGGGGAAAAGGAGGAAAGTCACATCGCACACATTTTCCAGGACCATACATTTTATACCTCAATCCCCGTAAGGACCGCAGCAAATACCTTTTATTTTAATTAAATTAAATATCACAGAAACCTCTTTAAACAATAATATAAAGTAAATTAGAATTAATATTCTCGTCTCTAATAGAATTAGCAGTACTAGTTAGAGTTGAGTTAAAGTAGGAATTTTCCCCTTTTCCCCCTGTACCCTTTAATTCTTACTTTGGAGTTAAACGTTCATTTACTAACACAGAGTTGTATCCTGACACAAAAAAAAACCTTTCCACTATCACCAGATAATAAGCCAAGAAAAAAAATCCCTTTAATGAGATAAAAAATCAAGATAAGACAAACTCATAAATCACATCCATACTTCACCATAACTTATTAATTATGTACTTTTCATTGAAGAAAAATCACATGTGTGTTGATAAATTATGTTATGTAAAAAGTTACATAAAGAGTATCAGGGCCCAATTTTTTTACATGTAGGTCTAAGAACAAATCAGTCAACTGTTTCAAATTATGAGTGCCCTTTCAGGTAGTCATGTTGAGAGACAAGGCAACAGACGAAAGGGAGCGAAAACCTACCTACCAACTTCATCTAAAACACCATAACCAATACAAAATGTTAAAGAATACTTTACTTTACAGCCATGACTATTTCCAGCCTATGACCAAGGTCTGTTTTTTATTCAAGCTTTAAATTTTCCACTTCCGGCTTGCTAGGCCTGTTATAGCGTCATAAGATAAAGAAAGATTATAGCTCTAATCTCGTGTTGGACTAGACTGCCAAAGATGGGGAGATTACTGTTCGATCCGGGTCTGGTGCTCTGAGGGTGGTTTACCCTAACGGTTTTCCACTCTTACTCCACACTAATGCGAGTGCATTACCTTTAAATTAAGTCTTTCTAATCCCTTAGTGTAATTAGTTAATAGGCATGTGAACTGAACAGGTATTAAGACGTGGTGCTAAAAATAACTATATAATAATAATAATAATAATCTTCTGAAACAGCTTATAAAGATCCTTCCCGATGTATCGTTTTGTTTGTGATTCTTTTCTTACTAATCATCCGGCATGTACGAATTTTATTATTATTATTATTATTATCACCTCATCTTACTATACGTTCGGGCTATGCGCACTTACGCTAATGTGTAATGTGATTATGAGATTAAATGTAGGATTTACAGTTTAACGTAGAATCCGAACCACGGTGGAGGCCTGGCATTCGCCACATTCACAAGTTGTGATTAATACACGTCTTGTCAGAGGTGAAGGAAGGGTTTGATAATCAGATAAATTTGTGTCTGGATCGGGGATTGAGCCCCGGACCCCAGAACAGATGTCTGACACCTTACCCTTAGACCACCAGGTCACCCTGTACGAATTTTAATTACGTTCTTTGCCATCAGACGGGAGGCGCTCGGTTGGCATGGCTCAATTTGCGAGCTGACGCCATGGAGTAAAAATGGGTCAAAAATGATAAAAGTAGAATTTAGAGTAAGTGAAACCTTTTTTGTATAGAATTATGTTGGTAAACCAACTTGAAAAACTCTCCCTCTTTGTACACGACCTAGATTCGATCCTCAGCCTTCTCATCAACAGTCAAACAGGACAAGATGAGCATGAGAATAAGCCCACCAATACGAGGGGTTTTTCTTAGCACAGTGGCTTACTACCCGTTCAGGTTATACGCTTATGTACTTATTACACTAGTGGTTTTAGGGATTGGGAAGGTTATATTAGGTGTACCCACATTTGCATGAAGGGAGAGCGGTAGACCATTTTGAAAAAAAAAAAAAACACCCTCAGTACACCCAATCGACATTTGAACCTCAATCTCCCCGTCATCGGCAGTCTACTCTACTCAGAGAGTAGCTCGTTAGACCACATGGCCCCCGAAGCGGGTGGATACGAATTAATTGCAAACTTGATTATTGAAAAACCACACACACACCTTCATACCATTAGCAACAGGTTCTTAAACGTGTGAATAAGACCTAGTGCTTCTATCTACTGTGTGACCTGGCGGTATAGGTGTAAGGTATCGGACTTTTGTGTTGGGGGTCCGGGGTTCAATCCTCTCCCGGAACAGATTTATCTGATTGCCAAACCCTTCCTTCCCCTCTGACAATACTTGTAATAATCACAACTTGTGAATGTGTGTAATGCCAGGCCTCCACCGTGGTTCGGATTCCACGTTAAACTGTAGGTCCTCCATTTCATCTCAACAATCACCCTACCACTACACATTAGAATAAGTGCGTATAAACCAAGCGGGTAGTAAGACGCGGTGCTAATAATAATAATTATATCCACTCGAGCTGAAAGACAATAACTATAACGTCAAATTAAGCCAAACATTGTGCATCCTTCTAACCAAAATGCAATAAATGTGTCACTTCTTTGTCAACCTAGATGGGATTGGGGTCAAGCGCTCACCTCAGGACCCGATGTTCACGGGTTGAAACCCAGACGGATTTTTCTTGAGAGATAAAAATCCACAGTAAATCTTCCTTCGGAGGGTAACTAAATCCGTCGGTCCCATGTCTATTAGCTTGTAAAAGAACCCTGGAAGATGTGTTAAAATACCTTTCCCGGCAAAATTGTTAGGTTCTTTCGCTCTTTCTGACAGATATTCTCTCGTGATGATATAATCAGTCGGTTCAGAAAGTGCACGTTAAATACTTAAAATAAATAAAACCTCATTAAATATGTCGATAAAAACTGCTGTATAAATGTAAGCAGCTCCGAAGTTTATGAATAGAAAAGAATTTAAATACTATCATTGGATATTAAATGGCTGTAACAGTTTACAATATGGGGCATTGACATGAATCTACAATAAAAATAAGGAACTATTTAGTGTGATTATAAAGAATAGTAATTTAAAGAAGTTAAGAAACCTTTATTTTTTTCCGAACGCATTTCCAAACAAAGAACACTTAAACAAGTCAACAAAGTTTTCCTTCAAAATGTTTGTTCCGTTGTTAATGGCGTTTTGAAGAGCACATTGTAAACACGATAAACTAATTAATATCAGGAACTTTTCCTCGGACGGCTCTGGTAAAGTGTCATTGTTAGGGTTTGTTTTTAATATTGATCGTAGCAATCAATTTAGAGATTTCAGATGCGTTGAGTTGACTTGATACATTCGAATTATGACAAGAAACATTTGTAAGTGAGCGTATAACCCGAACGGGTAGTAAGACGTGGTGCTAAATATTATTTATTATTTATTTGTAAGTGGGGAGTAGTTTTTCTTTTTAAATATCGGCTGCCTTACCGTAATTTTTATTTAATTACCATTGATATTATTTATTACCTTAATCTTTTTTACTTAACATTGACCTGCCTCGGTGGCGTAGTTGGCTAACGCTCTTATCGTGATAAGCTCGACTGCTGAGGACGGGGCGATCAAGGCTCGAATCTCGGTCGGGTGAACTGAGGGTGGTTTTTCCTAAAAGCTTTTCCACTCTCTCTCCACGCAAATGCTGGTTCACTTCCTCTAATTAAATCTGCCCAATTCCTAATCCATTAGCGTAATTAGTACTTAAAGCGTATAACCCGAACGGGTAGTAAGACGTGGTGCTAAATATTATTATTACTTAATATTGGTTTTATTATCTCCATTCTTTGACTTAATATTGACATTATTACCACCATATTTTTCATTTTCACACCACAATAAAAAAGCAATATGCTGACCACGAATACATGAAAGATTTCAAGACTCAATCAACCTTCCTACGACCGGACAAAATCTACGAGAAAAGAGTATCAGAGCCATTTTGGATTCTTGAGTGAAACGGGGGACCGACTGCTCGGGGGATTTGGACTGGAGATTGATGGATGTGGTGATTTATAAAGACCAGAGGTCTTGTATAGCTTCTAGGCTCTATCATCGTCCTCTCATCATTGTTCGGAATATGTTGCAAGGTAGTTCCTCAAACTGGACAGCAGAATGAACATGTGAAGTGGAACTCATCGTGAGAAACCCATTCAGGGCTGTATTTATAGTCTAGTCAAGTGAGTCAACCAATCCCCCAGGATATGATAGGTGAGGAGGATAAGGGGGATATTAGGAGCCTACTTCCCACCCACTACTAGAAATTGCAATTACTATCAGACTAAACTAAGGTTAAAATTCACATTTCAAAACATAAAATTAAAAATATTCCATTATTGAATGGTAGATTATTATAATACTAGTGGATCATTGCAGCAAAGGCAGTAGATTATTTCACGAAAATGTATTCTCAACTTTTTATTGGGAAAAGTTATATATTATAATTAGTCCTCCCTCGAATTTCTAGTTACAATTTTACTCATCAAAGGCTATAAACTATACATAGACGTTCATCTTTCGGTGTTTAATTTGAAACCAAACGTACATTTTCTCCCTTAAATCACTATGAAATCATTAAAGCGATCCTTCCCCCATTTCTCTATGTATTTGTTGCACCAAACCATTCGGCTAAGTCTAGTTGTTATTATTGTTAAGCATATGGAAATATTTTATTTATCTATATACAATCGTACACAAATCATGGTGAAGTAAACAAATAATTATTGTAATAATGATCCACTGCTACGTAGAAGGAAAAGATGGAAAATTAATTTGGAATATTGTGTTTTACCTTTAGGCCAATATTTTTGCCAACAATAAGGACCCATAACCTTTAATGTGGGTGTTCATTTGTCAAAATATTATAGGCCATTTTCTCGTAATTTCAATTACTGGAAATGTGCTTATAAAATTATATATATATAAGATATTATCCATGAGGTATTATAATATATATGACCCATGAATTGCAAGAGATAATAACAATAATAATAATAATGTCGTTTTTGTGCTACATTACTCGTTGATCACTATGTGGGAAGATTATCCAGGGGACGCCAAGATATACTAATCTTACATTCTTTCCGTGGAGGCTCTTTACATGTCCTCATGAGCTGAGGGGATGATGGTAGCTAATATGATGGGGTAAAGCCAATCAAGATTTTATTCTAACTTTAGCCTCATCAACCAAACCCTGGTGATAATGGGAATTATCTCACTTTTGAGGAAAACCACTAGGCACCAGCTAGGAATCCAAACCGGAACCTCTAAGTCAGTATCCAGAGTCCCTGACCATTATACCTCTAGGACGGTTAGTGTAAGAGGTATTTTGAGTCGTACAAGTGTCCCAGGAACTGTATCAATCACAGACAATCTATTTCCTCCCCTTGTGACACTTCAAACAATACCGTATTGACTTGTTCATTTAAGAACCGAAAGCCAACTTTTTTTTATAACTGATGTATTTTTATTCCTTTTTTTTGCACTACGGCTTACTAACTGTCCAGAATATCAAAATATTTACACTGATGGAGATAGGATGAGGAAGGTAGTACTTAGAATGAATCCACTGGCATTTATATGAGGTAAAGGAGGGGGCAGGGGGAATAGGGGAATGGGGGAATGGAAACATATTCAAGAAAGTGTAAATAAATCCTATCAGGATTTGATCAATAGTAAAGAAAAACTAGACGGTTTTGATGTTTAGTTTTTGTAACACCAGTGCAGATATATTCTTAGCAGTTTTTGCTTGTGTTTTGTACCTCGTTTGTTCTATCCTCATATTTACACTAATAGTGTAGGGATGAGAAAGGTAAAATGTAGATGAAAGGTACCAGTATTTACGTGGAAGGGGAGTAGTGAACCAATTATTTTAAAAAAAACTTAGTATACTCGACCAAAATTCTGATCCCAGTCACCCTGTCACTGGTAGGCCTAGGTCAGTCCATTATGAGAGCAACGTCTAAGACTATTTGATTACCAACGTAGGCCACTTAATTTTTACAGATGTGTGTGATTGTCTGGATAATCCCCAACTTTGAGATTGAATCTTATATCTTAGAGAACAATAGCTTTCCAAGAACACCTGGCATGTGCCTTAGCATTTCTGAACATCTCCTTAGTACGTGTTTCATATTGTGTTGTAAATTGTATGAGCTGCTTGACTGAGAAGACAAAATTGTTGTTGTGAAGCGTAGTAGTTAAGTGAGTTCTCGCAGAGTGAAGGGAAGCGCTGTTAAGTGTTTGCCTATAAGTCAGTGGGAATAGGACAGACGGATGGGATAAAACACAGGTGGTACACAGTTAAGTTGGTAGCACGTGATGGAGTTCGAATTTGTACTGAACAAGTGGATCGTTGCAGTGGGGGCTGGAGAGGATCGCGCTAAAGCTATTCTTAACTTTTTATTTAAAAAGGTTCTGTATAATAAGGTCTCACTTGACTTTACAGTCAAAAGGTTTATTCGTCCAAGGCTATAATATTTAAAAGATTTTGAGTTTTTGCTGTTAACTTCTAATCAATACGAATAATTTCCCCTTCACACCACAGTGAGATATTTAAATCAATTCCTTTCACAGCTTTATATTTGTTACACTTAAATAAGAATTAGGTTATTATGTTTAATTAAAGATAAATATGCTATATACCGATTTACAATCATAGTTTACAATTTAGGGTCACGGTGAAATTTTTTTTAAAACTCTTTGCAGATGAACCACTAGAATTATGGCATAAATTTTGAAAATTCGCTAGGAAAATTTAATTTTTGTTGGAAGTTATTAATTTTTACCGACGTTCTAAACTCCAAACCTTAAAAATGACTGGTTGTTTGTAAAAAAATCGGTTAAATCATTTTCAAGAAATTTCAACTACTGGAAATAGATTATCAACTTATGTATAAGATGTTATTCAAACGTTTTAAATGTTGCGTAGAAATATTAACTAAGTAAGAATGTGGCGGTTAACATAAACGCGTGTTTTGCTAAAATAATAGTAACTATGTGGAAAGTTGGTTCAAATTTGACAATATATCCGTACTATTTAATCAAGCAATGTCAAAAGATCGCCTTCTCTAAAACCATGAATCAGACACCTGTTACATAAAAAGTGGAAATACCTGTTACCACAATGGTGGAAAAGTGAATTGCAATATTGTAAACATATACTTAGTCTATTTAATTAATAATGTAAAAATAAATTATCCGGTAAGCTACAAGGAAATATTATTGGAAGTATTTTATAACTGTTTAATTGATGGCTCAAATAAAACTTATCTATAAAATACCATAATTTAGTAACTTTCAATCAATGTTGGTAGTTGAATGTGGGCTTCTTGTAAAAATCAAGTTATATATAGTTATGTCTGTATTGGTTATAATGTTATGCTGTGTTTATTTGACGATGTTGAATTATCTCTATTATATATATATATTTTTAAAGTCACATATCAACGGAAGTCGTGCCCAGAACCTTCGACCTACAAAAACAGTGTGCTACCAATGAGCTAGCCAGGTTATTCCTGGGTCCCAGTGCTATATATCACACCCTATTTAAAGGTGGAGTTTATGATGGGCAGATTATGATAGATATTATAATATAGAAAATTCATACACTAGGTCAAAGGTCCCTCATTGAATCCCTTATTGTAAGCCTATATAATTTTGAAATATATATTCTAGTAAACTGTAACTACTCCAAAACAAATATTTAATTATATATGATGTCGACCTTTTCTGTTTCAAAAAGCTTATTTTAGTACATTCCAAGCGTATACTTACTTGGATTTTTTTTTATCATATCTATAATTTAGAAATATGGTACTCAATGTCAGTGGCGGCTCGTAGCTAAAATTAGTGGGGGTGCTACTCCAGAAAATGTTTAGCCCTTGTTTTAAAATTGTGTAAAAGGAAATAAACATGTATAAAAAGAAATTTTATTCAGGAAATTGATAATATCTTAACAAAAAAAACCTTTTTACCCTCTTTAACTTAAATTGTTATAGTTCAAGCTTGATATATTCATTTAAAAATGAAATCCATTCTTCTTATTTTAATTTGCGCAAAATTTCAATAATGTTCTCTTTGATCTCTCGATGAAAATTGAGTAAATTTTTCCACATTGAAAGTAATGCAAGCGCATTTAGTATTTTTGTTAAATAAAAGAACCGAAAGAAAATGAATAAAATAGAATAGCTGTAAGCAGAATAATAATATAATTCTACACTCTTCTACACTTTATCACATTCAAAAATATGGTACACGGTTTGTAAGCACAATACACGCTGAGTAAAAAAAAAACCCACTTCCTACCACCATCACAACAGAGCCGGCACTGCGAAAGCAACAGTTCTATCTCTACCTGGCAGTCCCACCTTCCTCCCTACGCCTTACTATGTGCGCATGTGGACAGCAGTCAAACACCACGTCACTGGCACTGTGAAGCGCACAGTTCCATACAAAGATCTTTGTATCATTTTTATAAACTTGTGGATGGCTACTGAAGTACTGACATTAAGCTTAAGGAATATATTGTACCAAGAAAATAAAGAAATAATTAAAGAAAAAAGTTCCTATTATATTAAATATTATCGATAATATCAAGTGAAAATAGGGGGTGCTTCAGTTCCACAGTGCCTATACATTAGCCGCCACTTCTCAATGTGTAAATTTTAAATAAAATGTGTGATTATAAAAACTGATGATTAATCACTTTCGGTTGAATACAATTTTTAAATAACCATATTAATATTTTGAAGAAAATAGAGCCAACTTAAAAATATCTAAATAAAATACTCGACGTTGCATGAGTATTTAAGGGTTGCGCATCGCTGATTTTTACATTTCACGCACAAATGATTTCTCACCTAAATTGTTCTGATGCTTAGAGAAAAATTATTATTAATATTGCGTTTTACTACCCGTTCGGGTTACACACACTTACGCTAACGTGTGATAGTAGGGTGGTTGTGAGATGAAATAGAGGACCTACAATTTAACATGGGATCCGAACCACGGTGGAGGTCTGGCATTCCACACATTCAAAGGTTGTGATTAATACACGTCTTGTCAGAGGTGATGGAAGGTTTTGGCAATCAGAATAATCTGTGCCGGGACCGGGGATTGAACCCCGTATCCCCAGCACAAAAGTCCAACACCCTAGACTACCAGGTCACCTGGTGAAAAGTTAGTTTGGATTGGAATTACAATATGCGAATCTCTTATTTTGTACTAAATACAATCATGAAAGTATATAAAAGTTTATGATGTAGATTTTATACTAAATTAAAAGTTAAAAATAGTTCGAACCATAGTCAATAGCTATGAGTATATTAAATATTGTTTACAGTAAAATAGTATGAATATAACAATATGATTTCCAGATTAATACATTTTTATCTAAATATGATTTTAAAATTAGAGGGTTATGAGTATATTATTTACAGTATGGAGGTCGTAGGAAGGGTCTTTTAGAAAAACATTTTTTTTTTGCGGTCAAAATTGATTGTATTTTTCTAATTTATTAATGTTATTTTATAGGTATTGATATCAAAAGTGACAGCTACTTGACGTGTTAATAAGCAAAAATATATCCAGCCCAATATCTTTTTTAGCTGTCAGATAAGTTTATTCTTATGTAAACTGGACTCCAGCTATATTTATTCATTAAAAACCTTTTTTACTAGACTTTTACTAAACATAAATATTTACTTAACTTAATTTCACATTACAAATTTGCTTCGCAATAATTTCTTTGAATTTTTCTTCTCTTTTTTATTTTAATTTTGAAATTGTTTATAATCGGTGATAATTTTCTCTTTCATAATGGAATTCATCCAATATTTTAGTTCAATTAGTAACCCATCTACAGAATTCAATCATCGGTTGTGGTCCAAATTGTGTCGTGAAATTGGTTTGGTATCCTTTCACTAACTTGTAATAAATAATATTCCAGGGTATTATAGCTTCCGTGTTTATTATAAATATAATTTAATCGAATCAATGCATTAGAAGAGGCATTTTTAAAATGTATGACAAAATTATGGGGAGTCATAATTGTTGACGTATTTCATCATAAGTGAATGAATTATTAAAACGTTTCAAACTATCATTAAACATACTACAGGATAAATTGAACTTTATTATTCTAATAATTTTTTTATTATTAAATATTATGCCATGATAATGAACTATCGTTTGTAATGGTTATTAAAACTATTTCATCACATGAACAAAATGTGTGTGTTTGGGTGTTAACTCCAGAAGTCTAAAACTAAGAAACCTAAAACTTATAACACTATATTTTGGTAGCCTGACAGCGTGCCTCGGTGTTCACCTTCAAGTTCCTATTTATAAAAAACTATTCTTCGAACCCAAATCACATAGTTTCTAATAAAACTAAAATACAGACTAAACTTTATTTTCTACAAATGTACAACTCAAGACTTTCTTTTAGAGACCTTAAATACTATTTAATGACATCGGTAACATAGCGTAAATTATATTTAGAGATTGTGAATAATAAGAAATTAATTTAATCTATGATAAAGGATAGTCCAAGGAGCTTTGTGAACAATTTTAATTTTTTACTTTAAACATCCCAGACGGTAGGAACAAGACGTGCATTTATATACAACAAGACAAATACGAGATTCCCTAAATAAGTCAAAGCACCCTGGCAAGTTTTAAGAAGCTACCAGCTCTACTTTCATGTATTCATAAAACAAATGATGTCACTTTTAGAATGAATTTGTAATGCTTAAGTAGGAATATAGTGACCTTGTTTCAATGTGGGCTATTGTAGGATTTGGGTAGGAAGAACCATTTCAGACCGTTATAAAAGTTCCTAAAATATTTATAATATATTCATACGTTAGGGTGAAAAAGAAGGTAATTCGAGAAAACGCCAGTGCGTTTGAAGTGATCATAGCAATTAGTTTTGACAAAATAAATCAAATATTGCTCCAGTAAAAACATAAAGTTTAGTTTTCTTCACATGGTGACAACGGTTGCTAAATATCTGCCATGAGTTTATCGGCATTAAATGAGAAACTTTTTAAATTAAGAAAAAAAATCATAATCAAATTCTAGGACTCCTTTCTTTGACAGATATTCATGGACTGTTGGGAATATTATGTATTATTATTATTATTATTATTATTATTATTATTATTATTAGCACCGCGTTTTACTACCCGTTCGGGTTGTATGCACTTACGCTAATGTGTAATGGTAGGGTGATTGTGCGATTAAATGGAAGGTATACAGCTTAATGTGGGATCCGAACCACGGTGGAGGCCTGGCATTCATCACATTCACAATTTGTGATTAATACGCGTATTGTCAGAGGTGAAGGAAGTGTTTGTCAATCAGATCTGTGCTGGGACCGAGGATTGAGCCCCGGACCCCAGCACAAAAGTCCAACACCTTATCTCTAGACCACCAGGTCAGCCAATACTATGTATATTACCTAGATATCATTATTTGTAACGGTATTCATTTGCTTTTGTATCATATATAGCTATAGTTGGATAAACTATTATTTTTGGAGTCCAACAGCGCTTTCTGCGAGAGCTTTAGTAACTAAAAAGTTGGTGACCTGGGGTAAGGTGTCAGATTTCTGTGCTGGGGGCCGGGGTTCAATCTTCGGTCCCAGCACAGATTTATCTGATTTCCAAACCCTTCCTTCACCTCTGACAAGACGTGTATTAACCACAACTTGTGATTGTGTGGAATGCCAGGCCTTCCCCGTGGTTCGGATTCCACGTTAAACTGTAGGTCCTCCAGTTCATCTCACAATCCCCCTACCATTACACATTAGCGTAAGTGCGTATAACCCGAACGGGTAGTAAGACGCGGTGTTAATAATAATAATAATAATAATAATAATAATAATAATAATAATAATAACAGTAACTAAAACGTAAGAGGTATCCAAGCCAACTGGCTCAGTTGATAAATATTTTTGTTATTCTTATAGACAGATTGTGGTTCCCATTAAATTTATTTCCGTCACTACACTACAGTTAAGATATTGTCACATTGCAAAAATATGTAAATATATTTGTTTAGAAAGCTTCCCTGAACTGTGTGTTTGCCCGCGTTTGTACGCCGGGCTCTCTGTTCACGCGCGCCTGCTACCCGCATGCACACACACACATACATCTAAACACTATGTTAATTCACTTCTATGCGCGCGTGTGTGTGTGTTTAAGTGCGTATTCTGTCCGCGATGTGTTTTGAAGCCTCCAGCAACACTTGGTATTGTTAGGAAACTCGTTTTGTCTATTCATGAGATGGTTGGTTGTATGTTTTCTGCTAATTACCCCCTAACTGTGCTACTGGGGCCACTCTCCCTCCCCCAGCATTAGATTTATGTTATTCTATCATGGTTCGAACTATCTTTGTCCTAGTTGTGCGCTTTATAGTAGATCACCAAATGGTTTCAATAATAGCTTCAACAGGAACAAGATACAGACAAATAACGACCGTAGCTTGACGTACTCAGAACTGATGTATCTCGAGTGAAGATGTAGGAAGGGTCTGATAAAGAAGACACTGAGGGCATAGGAAATCTTTTCACATTCTACTTCCCTCTATCTTCTTTTTTATTCAGACTCGTTCTTGGGCCTTAATCTATATTTACAGGGGCAGTTCATGGGTTGTTGCCAGGGCAAATCCATCTGCTGTGGTGAAAAATTGCTTCCTCCCCCTGGATATCAGTTTCTCCCTCTGATGTAAATGCGCCGCAAACATTCACACATTACTGTATTGTGTGAGAGGTTGTTCAAATAGTAAGTGTGAAGGAGGGAACATTTTACTGGCAGACTTACGTCAAGCCACGCTTTTCTGGACAATAAACAACCCATGAGCCGCTATTGTCCGATTAAAAAGCCAATTCTTTGTGTGTGTGTTTTTTTTTCACAACATCTTACCGTGAATTCACACGTTAACTGAAAAACAAGCACAGAACATAGATGGGGTCACGTGACGAGCTATAAGCCAATCAAAATATTTCCGCCTCATAGGCGTGAGTTGTTCCGCTTGAATTAAACTCATCTCTACTTTGTCTACTCTGTCTGAGATGTTCTGTACAGTATAACCAATCGAATCCCAGACACAACCATCTTGAATCAGTGCGTCCGATTATTTGACAACGCATGCGATCCACAGCCATAAGTGAGCAGACAGCTTCGTTTACCTTTGTAAGGAGATTTGAAATAACCTTTTAATGTAAAGCGTGTGTATCGATTTATTGAATTTTGCCCCAACACAACATTATAATTTAAAAACATCCATCGGAATGATATTCTTATATATATATATATATATATATATATATATATATACCCAAAAATAAAAAATAAAAGTTGATAACAAGGTGTTTTAAATTAGCGTTGCAATGCATCATGGGTCAACATACAGCGTGTGAATTGTTGCGCCACTGAGGCAGAGTCTGCTTTCTATTTTCGGTGAAACCCGCCTCGGTGGCGTAGTTGGCTAACTCGCTAGTCGTGTTGAGCTCGACTGCTGAGGACGGGGAGATCGAGGTTCGAATCTCGGTCGGGTGAACTGGGAGTGGTTTTTCCTAAATGGTTTTCCACTCTCCCTCCACGCAAATGCGGGTTTACCTCCTCTAATTCACTCTTCCCAATTCCTATTCCATTAGCGTAATTAGTACTTAAAGCGTATAACCCGAACGGGTAGTAAGACAAGGTGCTGATTATTATTATTATTATTATTATTGGTGAACGAGTGAATAAAGGCCTTACTAACGATTCGGCCTATCTCCATGTTTACAATATTGGATTATGTATCAGGAATGTTGAGTTTTAAGGAAATGTACCCTAATTTGCATGTAGGCAGAGTGATAAATCACCATAGATATACCTGATAGGGCACGCCATCTAAGTGGCAGGCTAATTTATTTTGGATTTACAGTTGTCAAAACGGCCAGTTCACAAAATTAATATAGGCTGGATGTACGAATGTATATTTTCCTAAATAGCTTCCAACTATCTCTCCACGCAAATGGGGGAACATTTCATTCAACTTATACATCTCTCCCCGCTACTCCATTAGCATAGTTAGTTAGTATTTAAATATACGTGTACTTTGTATAGCATGGATGGCTACTAAGATAAGGTGAAAAATAAAATAAATTGTCTTAGATTGCCAAACGCTTCCTTTACCTCTGACAAGACGTGTGTTAATCACAACTTGTGAATGTGGATAATGCCAGGCCTCCACCGTGGTTCGGATTCCACGTTAAACTGTAGGTCCTCCATTTCATCTCACAGTCACCCTACCATTACACATATAGCGTAAGTGCGTATAGCCCGAACGGGTAGTAAGACGCATTGCTAATAATAATAATAATACTTGTCTTAGAATCTTGAAATATGATATGTAGACCAATTTACTAAGCTGTTTCAGCATAAACAACGTGAAAATTTTAAAATAACAAGGTTTTATCAGAAATTAATATAATTTAAACTTTATAATATAGGTTAATTTTGTCGAATATGTATGTCGTGTATTCTTATAATG
Source organism: Timema shepardi (assembly GCA_902151425.1). Lineage (NCBI taxonomy): Eukaryota > Metazoa > Arthropoda > Insecta > Phasmatodea > Timematidae > Timema > Timema shepardi. Next base: position 137,326 of record CABFVX010001233.1, read on the forward strand.
AAATTACTTAGTTACCCGAAATTCATAGATTTTCTTAGATAAATATGTTGAGTCAAGTTTTTTTAAATTAAAATATTATTATTATTATTATTATTATTATTATTATTAGCACCACGTCTTACTACCCGTTCAGGTTATACTCACTTACGCTAATTTGTAATGGTAGGGTGATTGTGAGATGAAATGGAGGACCTACAGTTTAACGTGGAATCCGAACCAACGGTGGAGGCCTGGCATTCCCCACATTCACAAGACGTATTGTCACAGGTGAAGGAAGGGTTTGGTAATCAGATAAATCTATGCCAGCACCAAGGATCGAACCCCGGCCGCCAGCATAGAAGTCTGACACCTTACCCCTAGACCGCCAGGTCACCATTTAAATTAAAATAATTAAACTAACTATTTTTAGAATCAATCTAATTCAATAAAAAATCAACGCAGGAAATATCATTTAAAGATTCCATATTAATTAAACAATTTTATTTTTACACTATCATAATATTAAGGTAAATAAAGACTAAACGAATGATAAACTTATTTAACTACTAGTTTTATAAGAAGCTAATATTTTTAATAAAAATTATAAATTATTATTGCTCCTGCAGACATTACTTGCTGTGAAATATTAGATGAAGTGAGTATTTATTTTTTGAAGAGTATAGCTTAATTATCAAGTGTTTGAAACAATAAGTATTTGAAATGCCGCTGTAATCATAGACTATAAAAATAATAATAATAGAAATATTAACATATAATTTTTAAAATAGCCAATTATACATAATATAGCTTAGTGTATCTAAATTTGGTCCAAAAAGGGGTAAGGCCGCTGGGGATTGGAAGAGGTTACATAATGATTATTTGCATACCCTGTACTTATCACAAGACAATGCTAGGATAATACAATCTCGTAACGGTAGGCAGGACATGAAGTGAGAATGGTGACTGGTAAGTCCATGTAGGAGAAACCATTGGAAAGACCTATAAAAAGATGGCGGATATTTTAGAACGGACCTGAAAGAGATAAGGTGTAATGAGGTGGACTAGATATAACTATCTCAAAACAAGGATATGTGGGGTATTTTTGTAAGTACGGCAATGAGCTTACGAGCTCCTAATGTTATAGAGTAAATAAGTAAGTATATCTAAATTCTAAAGGGTTAAATAATTATGTAAAATGATCCCGAAAATACTACAGATAATATATTATACATATATAATATATAAATATATATATAGGTTTTATGTCAAAAATGAGATAGCAATTATGATTTTATTTTCAAAGTAAACATAAAAACTGAATTACATTTACAAACTGTGTGTTTTATAAACGAGTTAACACGTGAGTGATTATTAGGACTTCGGACATTCACTAGGTAGTTTTAAAAGTCAATATGTGGGTTTACGGATTTATTTTACTGATGGCTTGAAAAAGTTCAGTCAACATTCACTAACCATAAACTAATTATTCAGATTAATGATCTGAATAATGATATCAGTATATCAACGTCTAAAAATGGATTGCATTTGGCATCTAGAAAAAAAGAAGGCGAGGTTAAATTATGTAGATGAATGATAACAGTAAATTTTTTTCTATCATTAATGCACAGTACCTTAACCATCCTACAGGAAAAATTTGACACATTAAGCCTGCTGATTAAAAAAAATTGATCTAGATGCTTCAATAAAGTTATTCGTGTGAAAATATATTATATTTTACCCAAAAATATCCTTTCTCTCTACAATTAGATCAAATAGATGCTTAGTTTGTTTCCAAAGTGATATGGGAAAAAATAAGTTCTACAAAAATATTGTTTCCCCTGCAAGGGTCATTCGCAAATGATTGCATCAAAGGAAGATGAATGAGTAAGGTAGAATGTAGACTAAGTATATTTTAATTTACGTGGAGGGGAAGTGAAGGTCTCTTTAGTAAATGAAAAAACTCATTACACCAGGTTGGTATTCAAACCCTGACCCACCGATAAATGTCAAAACGAACAAGCCATTACTGACGTATTTGTGTGCGTACCCTCAGTGCGAGAAGTTTATAAATCAATTGTCTTAAGAATGAGTTTTACTGGCAAATAACTTTGAAATGACCTTCCAATTTAAAGGCAACTCGTAACTGGTAGTTAGGTAGATTTTGCCTTGAAAGGTCTCAATCCTCCTCCCCCCTCCTAACGCTAAGGTTGTGTACAACTGAGATGAGAGAGAGAGAGAGAATGATTTGGGTGGGGATGTACAACTTTGGAAACGTGCTACAGCTTATTAGTTTTTCGGAAATACCTGAAATCACTTTCCTTTTTCTTGAGGATAGTGATTCTACCTACTCGTTAACTTCCCGTAAAAGAAAAGAGTAATATTTATTTTTGGTATTCATTCGGTATCAATTTCTCCAAATGTAATCCATACTGAAAATATTGTGATTAATAACAATAGGTAGGTATCAAAATAATAGAAAAAATTTTGGGGTGGTTACGAAATTAGTAAAATATTATTCACTAAAGTATTAAATTTAATGTAACAACCATGAATAATACATTTTTATTTTATAAATTTTAATATACATTTAAATTGTTTACCCATAACTAGCGCCAAGCACACATGTTTGCTTAGAAAGTACAAATAATTATAAATACACTATTAAACTAGCTTGTTTATAATTAACTATAAATATTGATTTTTTTTATTGATATTTCAAGAGATAACAGTTTCACTTTGACATGTCTACTGTCCAGTTTGATAATTTATACCAAAAAATAAAATCTTGCTAAAATTGAATGAACAGCCGTATTTGTGTGGGTTTTTTCTTCTAAATTTGGACTAATTTCTTTAACCTTTTTAAACTCAAAATGTTCATAAAATCTAATGGCAATATTTGAATATTCATTGTACACTATTTTTTTTAATAAATAATTTGGGCCTATAAACTAATAGCATTTTTCTATTAACGACTTAACATACCAAAAATCGCGGTTAACGTTTTAAATGTAACTATTATTGATGAACTAAATTTAGTTTAGAAGAGATACAACTTTTATTTGATCAAAATAGTTGGTCATATTGGACCAAAACCAGCCCGTTTGTTTGAGTCACTTTAAATGTAGAATATGTATTTAATTTATACCCGGATCAATAGGCATGTGAACTAAATATCAGGTTCTGGCTTTCAGGTTAGAGTGAGGTCAAGGTTCAAATTCCAGATAGGTACAATGAGGGTGTGTCTCCTAATTTTTTCCCACTTGTCCACCACGCAAATGTAGGCACATTTAATTTAAATTCCATCTTTATCTCCAAATACTCAATAACCGTTATTAAATGCAGATAACCCATGTGGGTGATAAGACTTGGTAGGAAAAATGGTATAAGGGACCCAATATGTAGGCCTATATAGATGCGCAAAATGAAACAAAGTTTTGTGTTAGCCACATTAAATATGTAAGAAAATGTTAAAGTTTTTGAGATTATTTATTCAGTCAATAAGAGCCACAAATAAAAATCAATCATTTTATGATTATAACTTATAAGTCTATCTATGAGTATTCTGAATTTCCTTTGGGTATGACAATACACTTTTTCGGACTTGGTATTTTGTTGCACGGTCTCACAGAAACTGTGGCTAAAATAGATCGAAAGAAATGGATTCAAACAAATAACATTTTGGTGTTAGGACACATGATTCGTAGATTTTTTGTCCTAAAACTCATTCGCATTTTTAATTTAATCCTTTAAATGATATAATTTGCGAACATTTCTTTGAAAATATTACAAAATATTAGTTATTATTAACTATACTATTTTTAAGCTGGTAATAACTAAGTGAATTATTACTTAAAAATAATACTTTAATAAAACTTACCCGCCTCTGTGACGTAGTTGGCTAACACGCTAGACGTGTTGAGCTCTACTGGTGAGGACGGGGAGATCGAGGTTCGAATCTCGGTGGGGTGAACTGGGGGTGGTTTTTCCTAAATGGTTTTCCACACTCCCTCCACGCAAATGTGGGTTCACTTCATCTGATTAAACCTTCCCAATTCCTAATCCATAAGAGTAATTAGTACTTAAAGCGTGTAACCCGAACGGGTAGTAAGACGCGGTGCTTAAAATTATATTATTAATAAAACTTATTTTGCACTGTAAATTTGTGTAGCTACCCGCCTCTCCCAAATTCTTTGGATAAACTTAGCTCTCTAGATTTACGCTAAACATACAAAATCGTAAAGTAACAATCACTTGAAGTATTTCAATGGGTGGTTTGAGTTTTGTTTATATATTTTTATAATTTAATGTTTTAGTAACGTAATTTGTGGCCCAAACAATATGTCTCCAAGTAATTATTTACTGTACTATTAATAGCTAGTAAACACATATACCCTTTACCCCTAAGAAACAATGATTGGCCTACAACTTTTTTATCATGTAAAACACTCACCAAATATCCATTTTAGACAAAATAGCTAAAACGATTTTTTAATTGAATTTTCAAAAATCAGCTATCAGTAAACTACCCTCTTTTGAGGGCTTAACTCACAATTTAAAAAACGCCTCAAGGGATAACAATAGTATAATATCTAAATATTAAAGTTTGAAAATAATCCATCAAATTGTTTTCTCTTAAGCACCAGGGATATACAGACAGGCAAGGGGTCAGACAGAAATACAAACCCCACCTTTTAGTTTTCGAGTGCACATAAAACGCAAAGATTAAACATAATCTCGAGGTTGAAAATGTTCACGATCCCAAATTAAAAATAGTTTTCTTTGGTGACAAATACATCTATATTTCCAAATATTTTTGGAATATGTACCCTAGTTTGGTTAGTAGCTCAACGAAGTGAAACAAAATCCTTAAAATTAGTATCTAATTATTTCATGGTTTTATTAATTTTTTTGTCTGGCATAGTCGTTCGTACATTAAATTTGACACGATAAATATTTTACTATCATTCATGATGGTTTAGATATCATCAAAATAAGAATAACCTTTGGGTAAATGGGTGAAATGTGGGTTTCGGGTAGCCCCTTCAATTGTAAAGCTCCTTCTTAAAACATGGGTTTATATCACGGTCATGGCTAGGTTAAAATGGTGTAAGGTGTGTTCCCCAACCACTGGATACGAAGGTAATTTATAAATATTGAATATGTCTACAAGCTATTTGGAGCCATTTTTTATGTTAGTTGATGGCAGAAGTTTAAATAATGTAAGAACAAAGATGTGACAATTTAATAAATTATAAAAGTAAAACAATATTCAAATGATGGTTGAGGAATGACAATAATAATTGACGTGGATTTGGCATACTTGAAATCATAAATAAAGTAAATAAATATTAGTAAAATTAATTAAATTTCCTGTTTGTTCCAAAATGAAACAATAATAATAATAACATTAGAAAACTTGAGAAGAATGTTTTCTGTTATAGAATACAGTTACTAATTTAAAAAAAACAATAATATATAAATGGTAAAATTAGATTATGTTATAACTAATAAGTCAAAAATATAAAATTTCAGTTTTAATTAAATCATAATTCAAAATTATATTAAATAACATATAAATGTATACATTATATTAATCAGCAAAATAATGACTTACTAACCAGATAGAGATGAATATATTCCTAGTAAAGAAATTTATTGGCAAATAAACGAGCAATGTAAGTAAGGAATTTAAAAAACAAAACCTTAATAAAGGTCGACATTAAAGATATATTATAATATAAATAAATTATTATTGTGTATATTTATTTTAGCTTGGCTTCTATTGTATATTGAATAAAATATTGATATTAAAACTTCGTTGATCTGCAATAAGTACAAATAATTAACTAATCAAATGTAGTGGATGTATTACGCTAAAAAAATTAATAAAAATATTATCAATCGAATAACTCTGTGTATATAAACATTAAAATATAATTACCGAAAAGTTAATCAAGTAATAAGTGAAAAAACAGACCATTATAATTGAAAGTATAAAAAGTAAATATGTAGATTAATTAAAAGTTAGTTAAGTGTCGATATAAAATAGTGAATTTAGGGAGTACAATCAATTGAAAATTAAAATTAAAGAGTGCAAAGAAATGTTATTAATATTGTTGTAAAATGACACATTGATAAGTTTGAAAATAATGTGCACAATAAAATAGATTCATTAAATGGTTTGCAGTTCAAATAAAAGTGATATAATACAATAAAAATTTAAAGCTATCAAAATTAAGTATATTATGGAGAACAGATAAATTAAGAACACTTTAAAAATAAGAAAAATTAATTAGTGTATTTATGAAATCAGATTTGACAACCAATGTTTAAATGAATACTAAAATAAATGTACATGGGAAAACTTAGTTTGTAAATGAACTATAAAGAATATTTTAAAATCAAAAAATTAGAAAATTATTCACATGAAGGTATCAAGAATTGTTAATTATCTGTCAAGGATGTCCTGGAATTTAGTGACAACTTTTCCTCTTCATTTAAAAAGTTTCACATCTAATGCCGCTATGATCATGACAGGCATTTAAGAATTGTTGATAACACCATATAAATAAAATTCAATTATATGTAATGGAGAAATATTTTATTTATTTTGGTCAAAATGTTTTGCTATAAAAACTACATAAACACTTACCTTTAATAGAACTCCCTACACTGACACCTAAAGAGGCATTTTTGACTTACGTCGCTAACACAACAATCTTGAACACGGCTGAGGAAGTTCTTCTGTATTTCTTGAAGCATAATTCATAAGCTAGTCCACTTTTGTAAGATAATGTGTCCATACAACTTTTCTACAGTGATCTTCTCCTTACTTATCACTCAGGCTTGCATGGAGGGAGAGTGGAAAACATTTTTTTGGAAAAACAAGTTCAATACACCAGGACAGAATTCAGGCCACGATCTCCCCGTCACCATTAAAATAGGGGAAATAAGGTTGACGCCTTAACTCATGTTCCCACTGATGCGGGTCTCAAAACTTTTAGCTGGTCTGATTATGCATTACGGTATAAGTCAAAAATAAGAGCTAACAAAAACTAACGTCACGTATAAATACGTCAAGTCATGCGACGTGCATCTGTTACATTTGATGGATAGTATCAATACCTATAAAATAATATTTACTAATACAGTACAATAACCCTTCCTTCACCTCCGACAAGACGTGTATTAATCACAACTTGTGAATGTGGTTCGGATTCCACGTTAAACTGTAGGACCTACATTTCATCTCACAATCACCCTACCATTACACATTAGCGTAAGTGCGTATAACCCGAACGAGTAGTAAGTCGCTGTGTTAATAATAATAACAATAATAACGTTGGTGACTGGAACAAAATGTTTTTAATTTATAAAAGAGGCTTCATTTGAAATTCAGACTGTAAATATTCTGCCACAAACCTGAACGTAGTATTCCCATAACGACATATATTCTTGCCAAAATCTGTCCTCCCGATGACACCGTACAATAAATTGAAGACCATAGCGCATTGTTTCTCTTCAATGGCCCGTGGAGCTTGGGGGGTCTACAGGATAGCATCAGTTTTGTTGCGAACAACAATGACAAATTTACATTTAAATCTAAAGTCATGCAAATATTTCTATCTGCGATGTTTCCATCACACCGATTGGAGGGATCAACGTCCTTATTCAAGGACTAAGATTTGTCTCATATGACCAGTAACGTTGGTTAAACGGACAAACGCTTTCGCTTTCGTTTTCGTCTTGTCTGGTTTGCTACTGACGAGGAGATCGTAGCTCACAGTTTGAACGGATATACCTGGGTGTTTTTACCCCTCACGCGAATGCGGATATGTTTCCTCTAACTAATACATTATATCCTCCTTTCTATACCAATGGAATAACTATCTGGATAGCACGGGCTGATTGTAAGACGTGGAGCACGGAAGTAGTGGCTCATTTTCTCCCATAAGGTTAACATTGGTCCACCGCCTTGAATGAGGTGGATCACTTTCTCCCATAAGGTTAACATTGGTCCACCTCCTTGAATGAGGTGGATCACTTTCTCCCATAAGGTTAACATTGGTCCACCGCCTTGAATGAGGTGGATCACTTTCTCCCATAAGGTTAACATTGATCCACCTCCTTGAATGAGGTGGATCACTTTCTCCCATAAGGTTAACATTGATCCACCTCCTTGAATGAGGTGGATCACTTTCTCCCATAAGATTAACAATGATCCGCCTCTTTTAATGAGGTATATTACTTTCTCTCATGAGGTTAACATTGATCCACCTCATTAAATGAGGTAAATCACTTTCTCTCATGAGGTTAACATTGATCCACCTCATTGAATGAGGTAAATCACTTTCTCCCATAAGAATAAAACTGATCCTCCACATTGTGAAGTTGGGTCACTTTCTCCCACATTTTTTTTCTTAATTGGGAAGGTGTGTTACTTCCTCCCATAAGAATATCATTGATCAGTGACGAATTAGGAAACATTATTTTGGGTGTTTGACATTTCTTTCAAGTTTCGAGTTACAGCTAATATGTTAGGTCCTAAATAAGATTTTTTTTACTATTTTATAGATATTGATAATATATATCAAATATCACAACTTTGGATAACATGAATTGATGCATTAATACAGGAAAGTTGACTCTAATAACTCAAAAAAGCTTCCCATGAAAATTTGATAAAACGTAAGATTGCATCGTACCATTAAATTGTAATGAACAATCTTAGGTGACTTCCATTATTGCTCAATTTCCTATATATTGGCTTGCTTCCATAATTATTAAAATTTCAATTGAAAGCTATTGTTTTTGTTGACATGAAGAAATTAAAATATGATCTTTTATAAAGTCAAGATATGTTTTTATTATTTAAAAATTTTAATCGACAATTCAGTTTAAGAGAAAAATAAATGTTAACTACGTCTTCTTTTACTACAAACAATGTGTTTAAATGTGTATATCAACAAAGCGAGTGCTAATCTTGGTCCATTTTGCAACAAACATGAATGAGATTCAAGTCATGCCTCATTAATTCTTAAATTAGAATCTCTTGTTTTCACTTAACAGCACATAAACAAAACCTTTTCAGTAGTCCGAGTATATCATTAGCGATTTCAAACAACTATTTATGTTACTTTTTTTTTCTAATATTGGGATTTATTTTATATATTTTTTTAAAGAAAATATGCCTTAAGGTTTGTGTTATTTTAGGTTCAAAGGACTGTTTTACTATGAGTGGGCTAATTTAAATATTGATTGATACAGCCATACAATTTGTAAATTATTAGGGATGTGCGAATCTTCAAAATGTTGGAGTATAATTTGAGGGTCAAACCTCTTTTGATTCTACATAAACACCATCTTCGAAACATTTCCAATGGAAAAATAAAACCTAGATATATTATGAACAGAGTTGAAATATATCACTAAATATGACATATTTTTAACACACAACCATTTTTAAAATAGCTACTAAATAGTATCTAAAAACCTAATATTAATTCAATGACATCTAAAACGTAAGCATGAATAAAATAAGATACCTCAGTATAAAATAACACAGTGCGCTTTATGTATTTCTCCAAACCTTCTTCTTTACATAAGGTCACTTAACAAATAATTTAAAACTTAAATATTATGTAACAACAACAAAAACCTTATCTTTCATTTTACTTCACATATTTTCAAGTTAACTTTTACTTCACTTCGCATTTGAAAAGTGACCTTTGCAAAACCTATTATTAATATTAAAATAGATAAAATGGACTATACATATTACCCCTATAGTTAAAAATTATATAAAATGGAGAAAAAGAATTCAGCATAATATAAATACAAATAAAATATTTAAAAAAAAGAATATAATATTGAATCTTGGTTTCCTCACTCTAAAATCCAGAATAATTCCAAAACCAGATTATAATATAATCAAGTTTATACATTTACATTGACATTGTATAATTATTATACAATGTCGAGTATTTTACTGTACTAATGTGAGTTTTCTAGTTTTAGTTTGAAAAAAAAAATTAGCGCGTGACCAACCCCTCGGTCTAGTGCAACATTTACCAAATGGAGTTCCACGAAACTATGAAGCTCCGTGAGGTAAAGTTGAAAGTTCCACGAAAGAATAAAAACAATTGTAAACATTAAAAGTTAAAAATATTGTAGGTATGTTTATATCGAGCAGACAAGACAGTATTTGAGCCAGATCGCTTTTACTGCATAGCTTGTGTACTAAACTGCCTTTGTAATTGTAATCCAGAACCTGCAGAACATCTGTTCTACTTAGGGCCGGCCGGTCTTATGACTCCTGGAAAAATATTAATCTGGTAGATAAATATTTTTATATAGTAGATAATTTAAAAGTGAGTATTTACATGAGTACCAGATAGCATTTATATGCCAAATAAAATGTATGTATCCATCACATTTTTATCGTGGGGTTTAAGTACTAGATAACTTTTATCTGTAAGTTAAAATGCTCGTTGCTATAGTGTCGCGTTGTTTTTAATGAGACTTCGCCAATAAGAATCTGTTTTAGGTTAAAATCTGGGCTCATGTGTTTAGTAAGTACAGACCCGGGATCTAACTATATAAAGTTAGAACATTTAATTCACTTTTATATAAACTGGCAAGCTATTTTTAGAGTTATATTTATATAAGAACAAATTATCAAAATGTAAGTACAATAAATTAAATTATGTAAACGTTGTACCAAACTATTGCCCTCATTTTTGCAGATCTAGACATTATTACTTGCAAGACAACTTAGCTTCTGTACCCACGTGACTCCATCTGCTTCCTCGCACTCGTTTAACCGCCATTATTATAACGAATGTTGAGCATTATCACCACTCGCTAAGTTGTAGAGCAATCAGCAGGGCTATACGCATGCGCACACCAATAAAAGCAGTACCAACCTTGCGTGTTCTGCATAAAAATATATTTATCCTTCACATAGATATCCAGCAGATAAATTCAGTTCATAAGACGCGTAAAACATTAAAGTGGCTGATAACTTTTATCTGGTAGATAACTTTAACCTGCCAATAGCAATATTTATCCGGTAGTCACAAGACCAAATCTTGGGGGTTCATTTGTTCACACATTAATGAGGCGATTTTTGTAAAGAATATCCTGGGTTTTCACGGTGGGCAATCAGAGTACTGTTGCAATTTGCCTGCAAGTACTTGTCCCAAATTGGATTCTCGTTATACTCTGGAACCGAAACTAAGTATCGAAACTAACTTTATACGGCTCCAGATATGAGAATACAATTATGGTCAACAATTTTACTAAACAAGATACAAGAAAAGAATATACTGCACACTCTGATGATTAAAATGTATATTGAAGTTTTTTGTATTTTTAAACTAATAATAATAAACAAAGAATCTGATACCTTAGTAATTATTGTTTAGTTAAGGGTAAAAGCTATCTTTTTTCCTCCGACAAGCACGTATGCAGGAAGGCTACATTTATTTATGGGACATGAAAGAGGAAAAAACGTGTAGTTGCCTTCCCCTCCCCTCCACCCCCTAAATAAATTTAACTTACACTTTAAAGGAATCTGACTTTGAACCAAGAAAACGTTTCGCCTGCGGCACTTTTTTTATTCCACGCTAAAAGTTATTGAAGGGGTTCCCTTACGTTGTACAAAATATAAAAGGGTTCCGTGACTAAATGTAATGGAGAAACACTAGCTTAGAGGTCAGCGTTCCTGGATACCTATTTAGAAGTTGGAATCGATTCCCGTCAGTATCATAGATATTTTTCCTGAACGTGGAACAATACCTATGGTCACTATGGTCTGGTTAATTAGGTTAAAGCTAGGTTTAAGATTTACGCCAGCTCCACATCTTCATAATTACTAGCATCATGTCATATATAATTGCAGGTACGCCGTGTAGACAACCTCCAATGGTATAACCTGGGTAACGCTCTGTTCCCATTAGGTCATCATCATCATCCGCCGCCAGTCACGACGACGGTCGCACTCGGTCAACACCGGAGCTCTCGGACCCCTCAGCCGTCGCGACGCTCAGACACCGTCAAGAGTCAGGAGGCCGGTCTAGTTGGACGCAGCCTTTGACCCCTTGACAAAGAGGTCATCCTCCGCCAGAGAACCGACGGCGATCGAAGTGGCTGAAAGTCTTCATACAAGGAAACCACGGTCAAATATGGTTTATAAAAACTGTGTAGATGTTTAGTAACCGTTTGGTATATGCGCATATATTAAGTACGCTAATTGAATAAGGATGACATCACTAGCAATCCTGTCTAACACAAGAGCGGCACTTTAGACGATGCGACCATCGATGGGTGTTATGTTGTTTAAAATTAATTTTTAACGAAACTAAATTTGAAAATGTAGCCCCTTTACTCAAACGCACCCTTAAACATATAGGCCTAGTAAAGTTTTTAATGGTAGGGGTGATTATTTCAGTCCACTTTACTCTCAAATAGAAACTACAAACTAACACAATCATTCAGACGTATTACAGTGTTTAGTTAGTGAATTATTGTTGGACTGTAAATTGTACATAATAATTAACTCTCAAATGATTATTGTGCTAGCCGCCAGGGGCGACATTTGCGCCTCCACCTTCCAGGCGTGGACCTAATGCGAACCAGACGTTTGCACACAGAGGAGGTTATTTCAATAAACTAGTGCGGCGAGGTTGACACTAAAGGGTTGAAAAGAAAGGATTGCCGATACAATATTAACACGGGAATTGCTACACACAGTTTCAAAGTAATTACAAAAACAAAAGGCTCTCTCGATAGCTAGCACGATGGAGGGAGAATTAATTATTAATATGTGAGAGTTTACCTAGAAACTTATGTCTATATATTGTTACAAAAGGGACAGAAGGGTTGGGCCTGTAACGGGAAGCTGTGACCAATATATAATTACTAGGTCATACATGGTTTAATCGTATTGAAGTATATTATGTGGCATTTATAAAACTAAATTAAATTTTGCGTGGGGGAGAACGCAAGTTATCAAACATATGAGGGCGTGTATTCTGTAATCTCTCAGAGCCCTACTAAAGTTATATATTTCTCTAGCACCGCCCGTACGGGCTATACGCTTATGTACTAATTACACTAATGGTTTCAAGGCTGAGGAAGGTTAATATATAGGAAGTGTACCCACATCTGCGTAGATGTAGAGTGGAAAAGGCACAATTAGTACACCCGACCAAGAATCGAACCTCGATCTCTCCATTATTGGCAGTCTGGTCAAGGGCTTCTTAAACATCTTCAACTCGCGACCCTTTTCGCCCAAGAAGTTTTTATGTGACCTTGGGTGTATATAAATCAAATATTTATTGATAATAAATCATAAAAAAAAGTTTTGAAACAATTCTTTGGTGTGCTTATTATTTTACAATTAATTAAATACAACGGCAAATTTGCATACAAATGAGATGGTATTTAGGTATATAAAAATGTATGCATATCAAACACTTACTGATAATCAATCAAAGAAAAAATTTAAAAAAATCTTTAGTATACATATTATTTTACCGTTTATTAAAGATGAAAGCAAATTTGCATATTAATGAGACGGATGTGCTTGCTTATTTTTACATAAATAATTAAATCTTGGTTGAGTATTTGATACTGAAGGAGCATCTTCAAGATTTTCAGAGTTAATCGATCGATATTTGAAGTTTATAACCGTCGGTGCTGAGAATGTCGCTTCGTATATAGATACGTAGTACAAAATGGCAGAATTATGTTTAGGACCATTTTAGAAATTGTTGTAAATTCCGTCCTAATCCCCAAGCCAAAATTCATTTAATGATTTTTTAGTAAACTCAAGATTTAAACCTGTTTCCCTTGATAGCGCAGCAAATTCTTTTTGAACTTTTATTGGTAGATGCATGACGGTTTTGATTTCAATTGAGTATGTTAGTTTTTTGGAATCAAAATTTAAAGGGAAGTATTACCGAAAGACTGTCTCCAGGAACTTCGGATGACACATTATAATTCTTAAAATTAAATCTTTGGAGGTTATAAATAGCTAATTAATTAATAATGAATAATTATAAAATTATTTGTTACTGTACACAAGAATTTCTAAAGAACCATTTTCCACCCTTATCTTCCATATGTTAGTTTTTAGTGAAACTTTCAATTTTATCTTTTAACATGAAATGTTACAATTGGTTGTGTTTTCAGAACCAAGACTGAAGTGAAGTCGTGAGATGCAAAGCGGGCGAACGTTGCCAGAAACACCTCGGATTCATTACGAGTTTGATTTTGAATTAATCTTTGGTCGTTGTGCGTTCATAAACCTTTTAATGTTGCTAAATTTTTCCTGACCCCCACATTCAATTACACGACCTCAAATGGGGTTGCGACCCACAGTTAAAGAGGCCTCATCTATTCTACTGTGAGGGTAGTGCCTTAGACCATGCGGCCACCGGAGTGGGTGGTTTCTCCTGAGCAATAAAAATCCAGAACTCAACCTCCTTAAGAGGGGAAGTAAAGCCGGCTGTTCCATGTCGATTGTGACATGTAAGAGAACTTGGGAGGATGTGTGAAAATACCTTTCCGGCATAAGTTGTAGGCACTTTCGCACTCGCTCATAGAAATTCAGCGTGGAAAGCAACGGGAAACCACCACACTTACTGAACTCCCCTAGCACATGGGGTTTATACCTGATGGTGCAGGCATCACTAACTAGACGAAGGGGTTTATGACTTAAGAATAACATTTTAATATATTATAAGTTATTATTAATAGATATTTATGTAATCTACGTAAAGCGACAATTACAGATCATATGACTCGACGTATCGAAAAGTGTTTTGGCTATAACTGTACAAAAAATATTCATATCTAAATCGAACTGTACAGTAATTGCCTTCCTAGGCCGTTTTCTTCCCCCGTTCTTAGCGTCTTAATACCCGTACAAAATATAGGAGTGAAAGCCAGTAGCTTCTCCGATCTAAGTGCAACCAACTTCGGTGACCACCATGTATAAGGTATCACTCTCTCATACTGCCGGTGATGGACAGATCGGTGCTCGAATCTCGGTCAAATATACTGAAGGTATTTTTATATATAATTTACGACTCTCACTTCATGCAAAGGTGAGTATACTTACTCTAAATTAAACCCTCCAAATTCCTAACAAATTAGCATAGTTAGTACAAAGGCGTGGGTAGTAATACACAGTGCTAAATTATCCATGTGCAACTGATTCATCAACGTCGGGAAAAGGGGTTACGCGTCTGATCTCACCCTTCACTACAAATATCAACTATGCTCAAGGAGGTTTTAACTTGTTGAACTCTAACAACCGTTGAAGGTTTCTCAAAGTGGCTTCTGATTGAACATTACTAATTGATGCTTTGACCATCACAATATACATTTAATAGACAAGTGACAGAGAATACTAGCTGACAAGTTGAAGGACACTTATGCCATTGGGGCTGGTATCGGTTGGAACCATACACCGCCGATTGGGCCCACGCGAACACTTAAGAGGGCCATCTTGATGATCGAAAGATGGCCGTATTGACGTTCTGCTCTAACGTAATATTTAATTCACCGATACGTCATTTCAAAATACGGCTCACGCCAAAATGGATTCAAAAGATACCAGTAGGGCTCTTTTTCCTTGGTAAACTTAGGTTTATATTATTTTATTAACAGAAATATTTATTAAAATTTAATACTTGCTTATTTTAAAAGACTTTTTAAACATATTTGTGGTACTAGGATTGAAGAAAAAAAATTATAGATTAAGTTTTTGTAAGTACCGTGTCTTGCTACCCGTTCGGGTTATACGATTATCTACTAATTACGCTAGTGATTTTAGAGATTAGAAAGGTTATATTTAGAGGAAATGTACCCGAATTTGCGTAGAAGGAAAGTGTAAAACCATTTTTTAACCTCCGTATAATCGACCAAGATTTGAATCTTGATCTACCCGTCATCGGCCGTCTAGTTTAATCCACGATTACTGCCTTAAACCATGTGGCCACAGTAGCTGGTATTTAGATTTAATCTTCCTCTAACAAACACAGTATTTTTTATAGAATCACAGCGGATAATTTTAAGATATTTGAGAACTAGCAGCGAGCTTTCCTTTTACCTTGATATCAGAAATCTCGTGGTTTTCATTCAAACCCTTTTTCTTAATTTCATGACAAAGAGTGGCTGTAGCTGAATAGCGAAAGGGAGTATAGGCTTAGACCAGATAAATAAGTACTTCCAGAAAACGGCACAGACCTTTGTATTTTAAGCCGTGTGGCCTGACAGCGATTGGTACTTACTTCCTTGTTGAACGAGGGAGCCGTGATGGACAGGAATGTAAGTTAAGGTATGGGGTTGTTGTTTTTTTTTCAGTATTTATAGCATAAACATTTTTTTCTCGGGCAAATAAGATAAGCTCAGTTTAATTTTTTACACATAATTATCTTAAAAATTTCTTCAATACCTGCAATGGGCATAGCGGAATTTGGCAATGACATTTTTCCTCATTTAAATTGTTTAAGTTCAAATGGTAAATAATCACTAACTTTTGAAAATATTACGTGTGTAAAATTGTGTCAACATATATATTAAAGCACTATTTTTTAGTCAAAAAAGTTGTTTGTTAAAAAAAATATTGATAATAACTACGTTTTCTCCTATCCCACTTTAATTATGCCCTAACCGGGATTAGAACATAGTTTCATAGCGGTAGTTTTCAAGTGGGAGAATCTTTGAATAACTAGTCTAGTGTATTTTTCAACAATTTAGAGTAAAAATAAATCCAATAACCTAGTTCAATCGGTAGCGTGTCTGTCTACTGAGCTAAGAATCCCGAGTTTGATTCCCGGCATGACCGAAAATGTATCGTTGATGAAATGTGGGTTTACTCTTTCACATTGATACATTAATGGCTGAATGTTGTTCCTGTCCTAGTCTTAGGTTAGAATATGAGGCACATGAAGCTACGAAAGGCCTAGAAAGCAGGTAGTGGGAAATATATCACTTGAATAAAAAACTGACCTAGGTCACAGGTTGGAAACATTCATGGATGAATGGAAAGTAAAAACTACATTATATTGTTATTACTCAAGTATTTCTGGACTCATCAGTTATAAATAGCGTCAACCTCTCAAAAACTTTTTAAAAATGAAAATCAATTTCATGAGTTCACAATCGTGTGACTTCCCAAATTTGGACTTTAAATTTTTAGGTTTAATCTATATAATTTGTCAAATATGTTAGTAAAGGAATTATAAGCCTCCCTCAACTCACTTCGGGTGTTAAATAGCATAAGGCGTCACTCTTGCAAGAGAATAGACTGCCGATGACGGAGATATTGGGGTTCGAATCTCATATTTGTCTCCCCCCACAATGCCATTTAACTCCCTCCCTCCATCCTTATCAACCCACTCAACCCTTAATACACTATCTGATGTATATATATATATATATATATATATATAATAGGCGTTAGGTGACACCTTTACTTTTCAACCCCTCTACCATAAGCCGCCACTGCGCAAAATTCTTCTATTAAAAATTTACACGGAAAACTTTCATCTCTAGTTTCAATCGCGCAACTGGAATATAGGCTGTATGAGAAAGGTGGAATGACTAGGAAATATATCCTCGTTTGAAGTGGAAAGATAGTGGTGAACCAGTTAGTAAAAGGCCCCAAAAGAACACCCGGTTGGAACACTAACCTTAATATCCCGTTCATCGGAAATTTAGATCAGCCAATTTAGGTTTAGTCCAATATTTCCTCAACGCGGATGCATATATATAGTTATTGACAGGGTTGAAATGAGTGTTTGGTTATGATTTGGGAGGATGGAGTTCAATTCCAACTGGGTGTGCTAATTATATTTTCCGATTGTTGTTGCCCAAATCATTTTCAAAAGAAATTAGTGTGTTATCTTTAATCCGTGCTCCACATATTACTACAACCAATATAATTACTGAGGGAATTGCAGTTCTTATGGAGAAAAGCTTTATCATCGCTCTCTCAGTTAATTGTTGCCAAATCTTTTCGCTCTCAGTTATGTCAGAAAGTGGTGTGCTGAGGTAAGGAGCTGCGGGCAACGTCGACTAACCACTATTGCGATACTTGTTTTATTTTTAAGAGGAGATTGACCATACAAAAACCAGAAAATGTTGGCGTTGTTTCCCGATAGTAATAATGCAGTTCCCTCTGCGATGATATACAGTACACCCCTACGGGATTTCAGCACAAAATTTAGTTTTATTTTATTTTCTAATATATTTTTTAAAGATATTAATAACTTCTAACCAACAATCATAAAATGTTGCCATACACCGACATTATATAGCTCAAGTGTCCCGTTTATGTCTCATTTACTATTTTGTTTCCTCCCTTTTCTTCCGTGCTTCCGTGATAATTGCTTCTTTGATGTTCAGGTTCGTTGAAAACATAAAAAAAAGAAGAGCACAGAAAACATTGTTAAGTGAAACACAATGACTTTATTGAAATAACCAATAAAGGGCTTACTCATTATTTTCAAAATATATCTAACTTGATCATTATATTCTATAGAGAAATTTATCTTTTGCCATTAAAACAATATTTTATTGGTATTAAATTTCATGTAAACAGCGACTAAATCATTTGACGCTTTTTTTACAAACATCTATTCGTTTTTTGTAATCTTAGCGATTGGTGATGTTTTTATTTAAGAAGCCATGAATATAGACACAGATAATATATTCCAGCTAATTAATTTGTATCATTTTTAGCACCGAGTATTACTACCCATTCACTGTATACGCATATCAACAAATTACGATAATGTGTTAATTTTTATTAACTTGTTTGATTTATTTAGCACCGTGTCTTACTAACCACTTGGGTTATACACTTAAGTACTAATTACGCTAATGGGTTAGGAATTGGAAAGTTTTAATTTAGAGGAAGTGAACCCACACTTGCATGGAAGGAGAATGGAAAACCATTTAAGAAAAACAAACTCCAGTTCACCCAAATGAATATCAAACCTCTATTTCCCCGTCCTCGGCAGTCTAGCTCAACACGTAGCTAGCGCCACCTAGGTGGGTAATATGTTGGGGATGAGTAAGGTTTAATTTAAAGGAACTGTGCCTGCATTCGGATAAGGGTGAGTGGAAAACCATTTAGGAAAAACCACCCTCAGTACACCCGAACAGGATTAATACCCGAGCCATCCATCATCGGTAATTTAATATATTGCGAGAGTGACGCCTCAAACTATTTGGCCACAGAAACGGGTAAATAATTGAATAATTTGTGGTAAAAACTAACACATCCACACAGATTATCACGTAGTCTAAAAGGTTACGCTAGCAATAGATTTGATTGCGAATAACGGGGAGGTCAAGGTTCGAGTATCACCCGGGGATGTTTTCCCATCTGTGATTTATGACTGCATATTTCCTTTATTCTCTCTTTGCACTATTTCGGATGAACTTAATCTAAATTAACTTTGAATATCAACACACATGGTGTAACTTGATGTAGTCACGGAAATGTTCACAGCTCGATTAATTTTAATTAGTTGAGAAACTACACATGGACACGTGTTCGATTCCCGTATTCAGGTGTAATTTTTCAAATACTTTAAACTAAATTAAACTACCTTTACTATATCTAACCCTATATTAAGTCATTAACAACCTTTTTATTCAACTTACTAATTAAAATACCTGAATATAACTGAATGGCAGTACTAAAATAAGTAATTTTACATAAAAGTAAGTAAGTTAATGCATGTTTTACATGGTCCACATTGTGAAATGGGGTGGAACTCAAGTTATGTTCAGTATTTTTTTTAAGTGTTTATGTAAAATATTGTGTTTGCCAAAATAAATAAAACATTTCTTGAGTTTTGTTTTATTCTCCACATTACAGTAACCATAACATTTATTTTTTTCATATTTGCTATAAGTAAAATGGCATCTAAACAAATTTTAAATAAATGTTCTGAAAATTGAAAAATGACACATGGACACGTGAATCTAACCGGGAACCTTTGGCTTAGTACGCCAATGCTCTAAACACTGATCTATCGTCCCGTGCCCAGGACCATTCTTCACTCATATTTTAAGCCAACTACCGAATGACCCTGGGCACGTACGATTCCTGGATAGCTCAGTGGTTAGGACTTTGGAGTACTAAGCCAAAGGTTCTGGATTCGATTCCCGTGTCCAGGTATCGTTTTTCAATTTTCAGAATATGATATCTAGATAGAGTAGATCCTCACTAAAAAGCATAAATAATATCTTTGATTTTGATTCTAGATTTTTAAAAAGGCCGAATTCTATGATGACTTTAAAAAAATGTTGAGATTAATGTATATACTGAAGCAATATATGTTTTATTTGAGATAAAAAATGTTTTTGTCATAAAAGCTAGAGAAATATAGACATTAAGCTACGTGTTTATTTGAATAAAGATTTTAAAGAATGTTTCAGAGCCAATGTTCCATTTTTAATATTTCATGGCATGGTTTGCTACATATAAATTCAATGGAGTCAGTCAGCCCGCAAACGACATACTTCGAACGAGTGGCCACCGTCCTTTGGTGAAGATAATATCACCTTCTATGGGTGGTGGATGTCATGAGGTCTGCACAATGAACCCTCTGGCCAATAAACCCAGTTTTCTAGACCAGTGCCACTACATTTTGTTCATTCAAGTAGCTCCTCAATTGTCCTCATGAGGCTGAGTTTGACCCACTTTCAGACCCACTGCTACACAGAAAATCTATAAGCACCGGTAATTGAACCCGGTACCTCTGAATCTCTAGCTAGGACCGCTTACGCATTAAATCACAGAGGTGGTATTTGTTACCAATATAATATAATAAAATTAAAATAATGAAAAACTGTTATACATAATAATTGTTTTAAATAGTGTTAACAAAAGTAAAATATTCTGTAAATATAAAAATGACACCTGGACACGTGAATATAAGCCGGTACTTGGGGTTAGTAGGCCGATGTTATAACCACTGAGCTATTCAGTAGTCACCCTGTGCTAAGGGTTATTCTTCACTCATATTTTAAGGCAGAGTCTGTAATGGACGTGTGTGAGCACTTAAGATCTCGAGCTATTACATAAAGCAACCGTCTTCGACTCGGGAGGGCTGAATGCTGCCAATAGTACAATGACAAATGGACGAGAGCGAATATCACGTTGAATCACGTTGGATAAAAACATATTTTAATCTCATCAGAAACCTGAATGGTATATTTAAACGCCACTTTATAAATAGTATAATATTAAACTGTTGTTACATAAATACACTATTGGGAAATGGCTTGTAAAAGTGAAAAATACAGATTTGTTTAATATATTACTACTAGCACCGCGTATTACTACCCGTTCGGGTTATACGCATTATATAAAATAACGCCAATGAAATGATATTGAAATATAAAGGCCATAAGCCCAATCTTTGATATAGTAAAATAATATAGAGATTAAATATTTTATTAGTGTACTATATTTCAGTATTTTATTTAATTTAATCTGTTTCTTCTGAGTTTTGTAGATTTTCTCTTTTCTTGGATAACAGTATTTTAAACACTTCCGTGTAGTCATGTATCCTTAGTTTCATAATAAATAAAAAACTAGGTCAAGAAATATTGTTGGCGCTAAAGAGTGTGTAAACACTCCGAATAAAGACCACAATAATAAAGATCCGAGACCAGGACACAATTTCTCCAATAACCAGAATCGTCTTCGCGCAACCTCTCTTTACACTTCACTACAAACTCTTAATAATTCTACTCACATTCAGGACAAAACTTTTGACCTCTTTTTTTTAAAAAAAAAAGTGAAGATAGGCTATTTGATATCAGTGTATCAG
>CABFVX010001233.1:159253-170071 GCA_902151425.1 Timema shepardi
CCCCCCCACCCCGTCCTTCCACCCAATCACTCACCAAAACCTTTCTCGTCTATTTCCAAAAGCTTATTTTTGTGTTTCAACGATGACAAAAATTATATAAATATCTTTATAGTTTATTTTATTTTTATTTGTTTTTCAACAATTTAGACAAGTTGCTGGACTTATATTTTAGGTGTTTTTGAGTGAACTTAGTCACACTATCCATCCGGACTATTCAAACATTTACACTAAAAAAATAAAAATAAAGGATGTAGAGCTTAGAGGAAATGTACTCAAATTTTCTTGAAGGGAGAGTGCAAAACCATTTAGGAAAATAATGTATCGGTAATCTGGAACAGAATTCAAATATATAACGTCCATTCACCGGCAAACCAAACAAGTCAAGACTAACGCCTTAGACCACGTGTCCACTGAAACGGGAGACACCTATAACCTTTATTAGAAGAGAAAAAGGATTGAAAACATAAAACCGATAAGACCAATAAGAAACAATTTTCTTCGTGATTAGCTAAACAAAAATTGCGTAACTTACAAACACGTTCTGTTTCATTTCGTTGAGTGAAAGAACTGATATGATCGAACTTTTTTTTAACGTTTCAAAGTGAATAGAATCTATTCATTCCAAACGTTTTATATACATTTTATGACAACATTTTTATAGTCCTCAAACCGAGACAACTTCGACTAAAATAGACCCTATTCAAAAACACTTTACTAAAATGATAAAAACAGACTAGCAATATATAAGCATATATATAGTAAGTGATTTAACAGCCTTAGACATAGTATTATTTAAACTAGAATATATTTGATATTTAGATAATACAGTACGTTATAAAAGTCTCTACACAGTGGAATATTTTTGCTTCTGTACAGTGGGAAATTCTTGTATTATAATCTGTAATATCTTACAAAAATTATTAAAAGTAAAATCTTATTTATTGGAATTTTCCTTCGATAAATGTCTGTGTATTCGGCCAAACATCGTAGTTTATAATAAGCATTTGTTCATTTAAATAATAGGTTCTAGACTTATTTTGTTCCATGTTCATACTAAACACAAATTAATTACAATACAGATTTATTAGAATGTGAATCAACCCACAAGAGCTTTAACAGTTATTTCGTATTTTGTGCTCACTTAGATAAAAATCTACTTTACTGGATAAGTTTTATCGTCAAACAATTTTAAGATTGTTACATAAATAAGGAAATAGAAAATAGACCTAATAATAACCATCTAACGTACTTGGAACTCGTATTGATGGGCACGCGGACTAAATGGAAGGATCGTCTAATTAGGTTGTATGGTGTGTAGAATATTTATTTGGTTGTTAATCGATTCCTCCCACACAATTTGCCCACAAGATGCAAAATGATCTGCCCCATGTGTACATTTTT
Source organism: Timema shepardi (assembly GCA_902151425.1). Classification (NCBI taxonomy): domain Eukaryota; kingdom Metazoa; phylum Arthropoda; class Insecta; order Phasmatodea; family Timematidae; genus Timema; species Timema shepardi. The sequence goes on from CABFVX010001233.1 coordinate 160,655, forward strand.
GCGACCACCTTAAAGGGTACGAAGTTACTAAAAAAGTTGACAGTTAATAATTTTTTATTTTTGTATACATGTAGTTATTTATTAGCTGTGCGGGAATGTTGCCTAAATTTTTTGTTGCGTGATTTAATTAAGTAACAATGTACCAATCAAGATGCCTTATTACACACCAGACATGATTGAACATTGCGTCCCTTTGCCTGACGGAAGATAATTAATATTTAGAATTGCTTCCTTGAATTGAGGCCACTGTTAAAGTTATGGCCAGTTATTTTTTAATATAACAAAATTGGTATATTAAAAACGAATAATTAAATAATAATCTCTAGTTTCTTGAAATGTTTGAAAAAACTCCATGGTTTTATCCCGTAAGTGCGTTATACCGACCAAGCGGCCGCCGCCATCACCAATGATAGTACCAACATTAGTGGACCTAGTGTCATGTGGTCAGTACAATGAACACTCCGGCCATCAATCTCAGTTTTATAAACCGGAACTGACACTTATGTATTCAAGTAGCTTATCATGTGTCCTCACAAGGCTGAGTTTTACTCCTTTCCATACCCACTACTTCACAGAAAATTCTGGAAGCTCTGGGGATCGAACAAGGATGTTAAAATTTGTCAAACCCACTTCGGTGGCCGCATGGTCTAATGTGATACTCTAGTGATAGAATATACTGCCGAAGACGGGGAGATTAGGGTCCGACCCCAGTTGTGTCCACTGAGGGTTATATTTCCTTAATGGTGTTCCACTCTTCGTCCACGCAAATGTGAGTGCACTCCTTCTCAATTAAACCTTCCTAATACCTAAGCCATTAGTGTAATTGCTACATAGGCGTATTACCCGAACGAGTATTAAAACACGGTGCTAAAATATTGACAAAATTCCACGCAATTCTTGCTTATGAATATTTGGAGCGCATTTAAAAAAATACAAACGTATATTTTGGCATTAACATTGATAACAATTTTATTATATGAATCGAATATCACATGATTTGAAGTATGAATAGGTGAAAATAGATCTAGTAACTTTTTCTGGAAAATATGTCCGTTCGTAAGAAAACTGGGGTTAAAGTTAATCACAAGATTGTCAACAGATGGGCCTTTCAGTTTTAACCTAAGCTGCCCATCATTGGGTATGGCTTAATAGCTAAATATCATTTCAACTAGTTTCAACCAATTTAAACAGGTGGTCACGTGGACAAACGCATCAGTCACATATCGTCTGGTTTTCTGGTGATTAAGAGGAGTTTAATTTGAACACAAATTGGAAATGGGGAGATGGTCTATCCACCACTCCCAAATACTTTCTCATTCGCCTTAAACTAAAGTGCGGGTACATTTCCTTTATACTTAATTTTCTCCATACTTATCTCGTAAATTAGCGGATAGTCTGGCCCAGTTAGTAAAACGCAGATCATCTGAAAATAATTTTCTAGAAGCTGTCTTACTACACGTAATTATAAGTTGGGTTGTAAACTGTCTAATTAACTTTAAATTAGTGATACATAAAACACATGTTCATGGAATAGGCTATAGCAAAAGAAACCAAAAAAAATTATTGTAGAAACCTCTCATAAGTTGTACGTTTACACCCTATATTTTAAACTGCACATTACAATAATTAGTCCAATTTCAGTACATTCAGTAAAATGGCCTTTTCTTTTGAGCATTTCATGAACTGTTAATTATTGTCCTATCTAATAAAATCTAAACCAAAATTCGTTTTAAAATATAATATTTTAAGAATAAATAAACTAATTCAACCTAACTAAACCTAGCCTTCCGCACTAACATATTAAAGGCTTGGACCAAACTTGTTCTTCACATATCTTTTTCGTGGACTGGAAAAAAACTCGTCCAGTTCATGAATTGGATAGTGCTTTGAGCTATCCAGTTCATGAACTAAACAGTCAATGAATTAGGCAGCCCAATCCATTAACCATAAGAGTTTTTTTTTTGCCCAATCCTTGAAATGAACTAGCGAAGAAGCTGGTTCAAGGAATGGGCAAAAATTTGCCCAATTCATTAAATGGCCAATTCCTCTTTTGGGGTGTAACATATATATTAAATAATTGAGTATAATAGTTAAGTATCGAAATCTTTATTCAAAAATATATTTTTGTACATAGCGTCTTACTAGACATCCGGACATACTTACATTAGTGGTGAAGGGATTGTAGGGATGAGTACGTTAGCATTTATATAAGGTACCAGCATTTGCGTAGAGGGAAATAGGATGTCATTGGGGAATAACACCTTAGTGTTTCCGACTGATATTTGAACTGGGACCTCTTCATCACCATAAAACCAGACTAAACGAGACTAATGCCTCAATCTACGGGCCCAATTGTGTGCGTTTTACATAAGTTAATATATAATAATAATAATAATAATAATAATAGTAATAGTAAAAGATATGAAATAACTTACAGCTGAAGTGTAAATCCATATACGAACTCTTTATTAGCCCTGTAAGATTGAGAGCTTACCTTGTATTATTCCACTATGGTTTAGCTTATAAAACAGGGTCATAGTGTAATCCAAGAGGTAAAGTACTCACATCAGGACCCGATGATTGAGGGTTAGAGCCCTAATGAGGCTTATGAATTTTTCTTGAGTGACAAAAATCCGTAACACAACTTCCTTCGGAAGGTAAGTAAAACTTTTAGTTCCATGTCAATTGTAGCATGTAACATAACCCTGGAAGATATGTGAAAGTAACTTTCTGCACAAATTGGCAGACTCTTTCGCACTCGCTCATAGAATTTACTATGTTTCCCCGAAAAAGTGTCGGGGTTAATGTAATGAAGGGAATCCATCTGTAAAACAGGTTGCCAAAACAAATATGGCAAGTTCTTGTCACTAAACATGGATTAAATAAATGGTACGGAACTCCGCACGGACTTTCTCGCTCTATTGTTTAAAAATTGAGATATTTACCCAAAACTCGTAATATATGTGAACCGAAATAGTATACACATGCAAACCCAAGCATAAATTGTACTATACTTATGTAAAAAAAATTGAGTCCTGGTTTTAAATTTTATAATTATATTTTTAAAGAATTAATGTCCTCATTTTTATGTTTGAGCAAATAAAAAAGATCAACATTGGTTCCACAAGGGTCAACACTTCATATTAAAAATTCGACTTCCGGTTAAAATACTCAACATTTTATTAGGTGTTGCAAATCTGTATGCCATCAAATTGTTATTAATCTACTCATTTATAAATTTTGACCAATAAAAAATGTAAATTTATGACTATTGCGTCTAAAATGGAGATAGATCATTGTTGTACAAACATTTCCCCTTGGAGGTTTAAGGAAAAACAACATACACTTTTTGAGATACTTACTTATATTTAATTACTCTATGGCATTGGAGAATTATTGCGTTAATACTTAAGTAGTTTTCTTTACAACTAAATCTCACAAAATTATATTAATACATTTGCCAATATTTGCGAAACTGTTGGATTTATAAAACAATATTTCACATAAAAGTTTTTTTATTTTTAATAGTACGACAAATTTGCAATGACAAGTTATTTAGTATCTCAAAAAGTTGCGGAGATACGGAAGTGTCTGCTTCTGCAAAGTACCCTCAAAGTCATTTCCACGGGAAAATTAAAATAATTTATTTATAATCTTAATCAACGCCTAGATACGAATTTTAATCAAAATCGTTAGAGCCGATTTTGAAAAAATCGATTTATTATCTTTTCGACCTTTATTAAACTACTCTTAATTTTAAGTTTAAACAGACACACAGACAGATGTCATTGCAAAGACCACTTTTTATGGTTTGGGGGGTCATGAGACGTCGACATCCATCAACATTTCAGGTTAGATTTTTTTTACAGTCTCAATACTTTACCTTTAGTATTTGAAAAGTTATATATATATATATATATATTTGCGTATAGATTGAAAGTTATTGGTTTTATAAAAATATGCTTCAAATAAATATTTGTATTATAAATAGGCCTACATATTTGTGATGAAAAGTAGTTTAATATCTCAAATAGTTTAGGAGATATTATATAATAATACAATTTACGCATTAGACCGGAGCCCTTAAAGTCATTTTTCCGAAATATTGAGATAGGCAACTTTGCTTAAAATATATGTAAATGTTTAGAAATGAAATTTAATTAAAATTTTTACAGCAAAATTTTGAGAAAGTCGACCTTTATCTTTTTTCTCTTCAGTAAACTACCCTTGATTTGAGGGTTATATATGTAATTCCAATAACATCTCGGGGCAACCCTATGAAAACCCTAGATACCAAGTTTTAGCCTGATAGATAAAATAGTTTAGGCCATAGTTAGAAGTACAGATAGACAGAAAGACGGAAATTCAAAAAACTTTTTTTCAGATTCGGGGGGCTATGAAAGTTCGACACTCATCAAAATCTCAAGTTAAATTTTTTTGACGATCTCAATACTTTCTCTACCTGGAAAATAAATAGAAAGTAAAAAGTTGACCCCGCCTGAGGAAATTCAAGGTACGATGCTGCCTATCAGGGTAAACGGAGTGTATAATAGGTTTAGAGGCCGGGTAAACTCATTTCTCCCAGTGAGACGATCATTAGTTCACATCAAGAGATAGTAAATTGATTAAATAAAGTGCACGTATTGATGGATAGCAATAGGTACCACGTGCTTGAAATCCCGGTTTGTTGAGTTCCATACTTATCCGAGTTTGAGACTAAGTGTTAGAAAGGTTTAGTTCTGAGTAGAAAGTACATGGGTCGATCACAGCAAACACCTAAAATAATTTACTATTCTCTTATGAGCGTCCTTTTATTCAGCTACAGCCCGATCTGGAGACATAAGAATGTGTTTTGGATGTTGTTGTTGTTATTATTATTATTATTATTATTATTTTAAATAGTTAAATGCCTTGCAAATTTCCCCTTTATCATGTAGGTAATCATGTTCCTTCTCATACCTCTCACGAACCAAAATTATTTTCTCTCGACAACTCTTACAAAGGGAGTCCCTTATAAGGCCGTTGTACCCACAGCGCCAGTTACAAATTTGTCGAATATGACTTTTATCATTAAAGTTAAACTCAGAAAGTTATTTAAGTTACTCCCTTATTACTAATTTACCCTTTTAAGGCTCTGCCTCAAATATTTAAATTTGCATTATTATATTTTATTTGTTTGCTTATTGTTACTGCTTTTTAAATATTTATGCTTTTATTACTCTCAAGCTATTTATTTATTATCTTTATTAGTGTTATTACCTTTTTACTTTCTCGCCATCTTACAGGTAGAGAAAATATTGTGATCGTTAAAAAAATTTAACTCGAAATTTTGATGAATGTTAACGTTTCATGACCCCCCGAATCCGAAAAATTGGTTTTTAAATTTCCGTATGTCTGTACTTCCAACTATAGCCTATACCATTTTACCGATCAGGTTAAAACTTGGTATTTAGGGTTTTCGTAGAGTTTTCCTGAGGGGTTTTTGGAATTAGATATCTAACCCTAAAATTAAGGGTAGTTTACTGAAGAGCAAAAGGAGAAAACGTCGATTTTTATCTAAATTGGCTCCAACGATTTAGATTAAATTTCATTTCTAAATATTTATAATATTCTAAACTAAATGGCTACTCTCAATATTTCGGCAAAATGACTTTAACGGCTCCAGTCTGATGTTTAGATAAATTTATTTTATAATATCTCCTAAACCATATGAGATATGAAATTACTTATCATTACAAATATGTAGGTCTATTTATAATACAAATATTTTATTTGAAGCATATTTTTATAAAACCAATAACTTTTAAGCTGTACACAAATATAAATATTTTTTTAACTTTTCAAACACATAAGGTAGTATGAAAAACGTAAAAAATATTTTTTTTAATCCAACCTGAAATGTTGATGGATGTCGACGTCTCATGAGCCCCTGAACCATAAAAAGTCGTATTTGCAATGCCATCTATCTGTTTGTCTATTTAAACTTAAAATTAAGAGTGGTTTAATAAAGGGCGAAAAAAGGAAAAATACATTTTCTCAAATTCGGCTCTCATTTAGTGGGCATTTTAATATGCATTCTTAAACAACATCAATAGACACGTGGATTAATGTATGGCTCGTCTAACCCAATTCACCGGTGGGGGGAAGTTAGATGTTTGTATTCCAGCTGGGTGTACTGAGGGTGATTTTGCCTAAATGGATTCCCACTTTTCGTCCACACAAATTCGATTAAATTTCCTTTAAATGCTATCTTCCTCATCCCGACTCCATTGTCATAATTAAAATGAGAATATCCTTCTTGTGTTGAACGTGGCTGATTAATAATTTTAAAGGTCACATCCTAATCAATTTCTTTACATAAATGTATTATATTTAGGAATGTAAACAATATAAGTTTTTTTTTCTATTGAATGAACAACAGGATATAATATACGTGTTAAGGATGTTAGATGTTGGTATAAGACTGTTGTGTGTGTAATCAATCAAACTCTGTTTGATGAAATTAGTGTGACCATACTGAGCGAACTAACGCAATCTAGTGCGTCGCCTCTAATGATGTTGTCAAATCATTCAATCTGAGAGATAATAAGCTAACAAGTTTTGATCGAGCAGTTATTTAGGAGATTAAAGAGTTATAACGATATAAGTCAGCACACACCTTTGCACGTCAAGAAAATTTAAAAAAACTTGGGATAGCAACAACTGGGCAAACACGTTAACATTTAGTATATCGTTTAGCCACGGGGTGTAAACAACATGATAAATTGGATTTTTTAAAAAAGGTTGATAGCACTAGAGCAGTGTTTCCCTAACTGTGGTACGCGTACCACCAAGGGTACGGAAAGGATTCAAGTATGTACAGTACGTGACGTACGATTGAGTTTTATTATTCATTGATATAAAATGTCATTACTCTTCATTCGAAGGAAATTAGTTACTATTTAAAACATCTACTGTATACATACGTGAATCGGTGAACACGTGGACTAAGTTCCAATAAGATCTTATCTGTTTGTCGGTGATTGAGAGGTTGAGTCTCGAAGAATCCTCACCGAGTGTACTCAAAATGCTTTTCATAAGTGTTTTGCCACTTTCTCTTCACAAAAATAAGAGTATATTTAATCAAAATCTTAGTTTCCTCAACTCTAACTCATTGGTTTTAGTAAGTGTGGATAACTCGCTGTAGCCTCCCTTCATGCAAATGCAGGTACACTTCCTTAAAATATAATATTCCTAATCTCTAAAACCATTAGCGTAATTAGAAGATAAGCGTATAACACGAACCGGTAGTAAGACGCTGTGCCAAAAAACAAGTCTTCAATACTCCTTTAGGACTGGTACTATCTTTTTTTAATTCAAATTTCCTTGTTTTTTTTAGAGCAAATTTTCAATCTTACTAAACGTTAAGTTCAAGTATGGAGATAAAAAAATCGTTTTTCTAAAATATTCTAGCAATAAATCAAACATACTTATAGTAGTATTTTCTCAAGTGTGGTTATGTTTTCTAAGGTATTATATTTGATGCGTATTATCTAATGGTGACTTATTTAGAAAAAATATTACTAGCTTATTTCGTTTATTTACACAATACAATTTACAGTCAAATATAATCTACCATTAATATAATAAATATGATGACGGAAAGTGATTAATATAGGGATTTATTATAGAAATATTTTAGTGAATACAGACATATTTTTAAATTATAATTTTTAAAATAATGAATAATATTGTGAGGTTGACAAGGTTGATCAAAATACTTTAGTAATATAATATTTAAAATAATAATTTAAAAGGTATAAAAATTAAAATGTAGGGTGCAAGACAATAAATAATTAAAATGATAAAATCTACATAAAAATTAAGAATAAATTAATTGTGCAGCTAAGAAGTTAAATTGGTTGGATGGTTTTCATTTAAATTAATGTCACCTTGTTATATAGTTATATATAGCAAAAAATTGAAAAATTTGTCTTTATTTGAACATTTCCCTCTCTCTTTAGTTGTAGAAGTTTGAAGGTCCACCCCAAGTATTTTTTTTATTAAGATATGCTTCGGTGTACTTGGAATATCACGTTTTTAGAAGGTTTTCTACATTTTTATCCAACGATAAGAGGATAGATCAAATATAGTTTTATAAATGACGTTTTGGGTGAAAAAGTTGTGTCGTACCAATAAGGAACATAGTATTTAACGCTTTCAACAAGATAGCCAAAATTCATAAATATCCAGTCTTTTATTAGTTTAAAAAAAATGTCCTTTGTTTTTCTAGACACAAAATAAATTCCTTCCGTTTACCCTGTTCTTCTGGTTTTCCTAATGAATGACAGCCTTGTCTTTATATCAAACATACAGTGCCCTTACACAACAAGTGGCCTATTCGCAGTGAAAATATAAAGTCATACATTTTCTATGACCTAGACTGTATAATAACAAAATGAAACCCTTCGGATCTAAGAGATGTAGTGTTGGTGTAATTTAATAGAGAAAAATTTGGAAGTTTTTCTTGAAGGTCCCATCCCCGACCAGTCACGCAAGCTATCCACTAACCCACACGTCCTCACATGATGGATGAGGCAACGTTAGGGGCCAGTTTCTGGACATCTCTGACGTCAGAGTTGTCTTACGGGTGCAAGACTTGTAGCAAGAACTAGAAACCTCCTGGAGTAGGGTAACGTGGTGAAATAAGCTGAGCTGGAATGTTTCTTTCTTAAAATTGTTATAATTTGTACTTTTAAAGTGGGCTAGGAGGAGAAGTAGGAGTGCAAAATACGGTATTGTTATTTTTGTCGTTTAAAAAACATATTTAATAGCCACATGATTACGCACCCCTCTCGCAATAAGCTGGACTGTGGATAACGGAGATATTTGGGTTAAAATCCCTGTCAGCAGGGCCGTTTTAAGAAAATGTGAGGCCTTGGTCAAAAAAATGGTGAACCCCCCCATCCCCCACCCCCTTTGACATGGCAGTTTTTCAGTTTTAGCATCAAGCCATTTTAATATATGTACGCGATGATTACGTTAAGTTACGTTACGTTTTATGGGATATTGATCAACCCATTAAATGACTACTTTATTAAATGCACACAAATTAAGTTAGCAAAAGTAAATTCCTCTTTTCACCATTGCACTGTTGGTTTTATGTGGACCGACAGTGGTAGCACAATGGTGGCATATTCTACTGTACTGCGGCACATTTCTCGAATTACGAAAATCTTAAATTACATAGAGCTAGGGTTTTCAGAAATCTGGAATGGAATCTTATCATTAAGTGAATACTTAGTGTTGTTAATTATCTTTACATTATTTTATGCAAAATTTAGAATATAACTGTGATTGAATTTGATAATTTTGGGGAGAAATGTGGCCCCCTGGAATGCGAGACCCAGGGCAGTTTCCCCCTCCCTCCCCCCCCCC
>CABFVX010001233.1:170221-180527 GCA_902151425.1 Timema shepardi
CCAACCCCATCGTAGCTCTTCCTGTAGAGTGTAGGTCATTGAGCGTGATTTTTCCTGAATGGATTTCCTCTCTTCTTAACCACAAATTCAAATAGACTTCCTCTAAATTCAACCTTCATTTCTAACAGATTGGAGTAAATATTAGTACATATGCGTACAACCTAAACGGGTGGAAGGGGTGATAGAAAAATAACAAAATGGTCGCTTTTTGTCTTGCTTAATTGAATGAAATGTTGCTTCATTAGATGTATTTAGTCTAATTTTCTTTTTATATTAGTCTTAATCTCATACAGTGATGACAAACTTGTAGAAAAATTGTAATTGGGAAACCCGAAGAGACAAGTACCTTTGGTTGGCCGAGGCTTTAATGGGAGGATTATTGTTAAAATGGGTTTGAAGGCGTTTGGGTTGGGTTATTTAATAAATGGAAGTGTCTCATGATAGGATTGGATGGTGAGCTTTCCTTCTAGTACATGGTCGGCAATAGGTCAAGCTTGCAGCAATCTTCAGCCGATCGCGTAAGATAACTACATCGTCACATAAAGGCAAGCTTACCTTGTATTATTCCACTATGGTACAGGAAGGACCATAGTGTAATTAGTCACGGTAAGACTGATATCCTTCAAGGTAAACGGAGTATTACAGTGTATTTATTTTATGTATTTTCTAGGGCTATGCGAAGCTTGAAAACTTCGATCCATCTTTGAAATAAATATCACCTTCGACTTCACTTCCAAAAATTTCTGGCTTCAATCACTACGAATCTTTGATGGTTAATTATTGTCATTCTGAGCTGTTATGTACTGTACAAATCAATATTCACATGAAAAAATGCTGAAGTAATTGAATTGTAAGTTGTGATAATCACTTGATTTATACGATTAAAACAAAACATTACATATAATTACTGTGGAATAAAACATTTTAAAGTGATTTTAGTGAATAACATTATATACATAACCAAAATATCATATTTTTGAGCATAAAAAACCAATAAAAAAATTCAAACTTCAATCTGGCTTCGAAAATATTTCACATATTCGATTCGAGTTAATTTCAAATTGAAAAAGTAGAATTCGCACACACCTAGTATTTTCTATAAAGGTAGGGGACATAATTATTGGAGAAACTATGAAATTTAAATTATTATTATTATTAGCACCGCGTCTTACTACCCGTTCGGGTTATAAGCACTTTGGCTAATGTGTAATGGTAGGGTGATTGTGAGATGAAATGAAGGACCTACAGTTTAACGAGGAATCCGAACCACGGTGGAGGCCTGGCATTCCCCACATTCACAAGATGTCTTGTCAGAGGTGAAGGAAGGGTTTGGTAATCAGATAAATCTGTGCCAGGACTGAGGATTGAACCCCGGCTGCCAGCATAAAAGTCTGACACCTTACCCCTAGACCACCAGGTTACCGAAATTTAAAGAATAAATACTAAATGTATGAGGAAAAAACTGAATTAAAAGTAGAGTGGGGAAACTAAGGGTGATCGCGGAACTTTAATAAATGTAAAAGTTGATCGGGGGGCCAACAATAAAGGTTGCCAACCCCTGTTCTAGTTGTTCTAAGCTGGGAGATAATACATTAAACGGATAATTGGTTAGTTTGGTGATATCAGCATTTATTGAATACTTGTCATGCGCAACATGGACGTTGATTAAATCTTTTTGTCTTTATTTCAAAAGGTTTTTGGTCAAATGCCACAATTCTCATCAAGCAATAATCTAGATAACTATTTGTAAAAAATTAAACTCAACCTAAATATATTGAAACAACTATTGTTTTATTTATTTTGTCCAAAAAAACTTTTTGTTATAAAAATGGTTAAAATATTAAATTTAACTGCTGTTTCCTTTCCCGCCATGTTAACACAAGAAATATGATTTTATTTAGAACCACATCTTACTACCCGTTAGGCTTATATGCTTCCATGGGATTATTAACAAATAATTATGAGGCATGACTATGAGAGTTATTAGTTTGAGATAAAGTCACTTCGTTAGCGTAGATAGAGGATGAGAAAATTACAGTGATAGATATAGTACAATCCATTTCAGTGATTACATGGTGTGAGGCATCGCTCTCGTAATAGCAAACATTGTTGATGATGGGGAGATCACAGTTTGAATCCCGACCGTGTGTATTGAGGGTGGTTTTCCTACCTGGTTCTGCATTTCTCCTCCACGAAAATGCAAGTAAAATTCCTCTAAATTCAACGTTCTTTATCATTAGCTGGGTGGTAAAACGTGGAGAAAATAAAACGCCAATAAAAATTAGTATAAACTAAAATAATGTATAAATAATAATAATATACAGTACATAATTTTTTAAGGCATTAAAATGTAAATTTTAATTCTTCATCAAACGTGTATTACTACGCGGTAGTTATTTAGGAACTATGCTTATTATTACTACTATTATTATTATCATCATCATTGACAAACTTTGACAGTAAAAAACATATACAGCTATAAAATAATAATCCATTATTAATAAATATAATATGTAAGACAAGCTCATAATACCATCAGGAAACGACAGTATGAAATTCCTTTATATATAAATGAATACTGAAAACAACCCATGAAAACAATAAAACCGATATTTTTTACTATGACAGCGGATACTCTTTTTAGATTAGATAAAATAACAAATGTTAAAAGAGAAATAAAAATAATACTTACTAGCTCACATACTTAATTAAATAATAATATATAAATTGACCAAATATGACAAATACCAGCTATTAAATTACTTGAGATTGATTTTTCAAAATTAAATAAAAAGTAATGTAATAGATTTAAGAAACTCAAACTGAATATTAGTCTTATTTTATATTGTAAGAATAGATTTAAAGGAAAGTAATATATTCATAACATCTTTATACTCTTAAATGTATGTACTATATTAATTTAAGGTGAGGCACTAGCTGACAAGAGCATTGTGCTTAGCTGGAATATGTTTAATGAATAAATATTTATCATATTCTCGATAAAATAAAAATATTTTAACATACTTAAATTGGTTTTAAATAGTGTAGCCTAACAATTTTGGGAGCCCTTTTTAGGACCTAACTTATTATTATTATTATTATTGATGCTATTTGGTTTAAATAGGAACGATTAAAATCAGAGATAAACTCTATCATCAATGGAAGTCAAATCCAAACAATACAATTTAAGAACAGGAATATAATAATAAGAGGGAAAAGGTAAAAATAGCTAAAACAATTCAAAAATTGAATACCATAGAAAATGATTTAGGTACTTAAAAGGCAACATGAAAAACACTTGGCGTGAGGTAAGCCATGCTATATAGCTACGTAGCAAACATAACTTAAATGAAGATCTCACGCACACATTTAAAAATACAGAGAACTTAAAAACTGTTTGTAAAAATTTTGTATTCTCTTTTGACAATGTAATAATTGAAATATTGCAAAAATGTGATATAAAACTACTTACATAAATGGCAGACACAATAGCCAACACTTCATTGTTCATACCTAAAACTACCTATATAGAAATTAATAAAATTATCTCTTCATTAAACCGAACTAATTTCCAGGCCATGATAACATTACAATGATGGAAATACGAAATATAGGATCAAATTTAATTACGACACTAATAAACATAATAAATACCTCAATAAAAACTGGCACTTAACAACAATAAACATGTTTTGACCCTATTTATTGACTTTAAAAAAGCATTTGATAAACTTTAAATTGATATATTATTGAAATAATAAAACCGATTGGAATTGGTGGACTGTACTTAAGATGTTTTATGGACTATCTCACTAACAGACTTCTATATGTACAAATTAGTACTCAAAAAAGTGAAACCAAAGTGACAAATATGTAAGTACCGCAAGGCTCAATACTAGGACCTATTCTATATCTAATCTACGTCAATACTATCACAAGACAAGTAAAGCATGGACACATCTACCTTTACGCAGACGACACCGCAGTACGAAAACCTCCGAATAGCAGAATACAACCTGCAAAAAGACTTCAACGAGATACAAATATGGACTCATGATCACCGTTTAATAATAAATGGAAAGAAAACTAAAGTTATACATATCGCTCCTCCTAAAATGCACCATGCAAGAGTCAATATCACGCATCACAGCTATAATTGTTTCCACAACTGGACACAAATATGTTGTGAATGTATCGAAAAACTGGATGCAACAGACAGCCATACTTACCTTGGACTTATAATTGACAAACATCATACATGGGACAAGCACATACAAAAACTTGAGAACAAACTAAAAGGAATGACATTTGATTTTTACCATCTTAGAAAGTACTTGGATATCAGAACTTTAGTAATAATATATAAATCATTGGTTCAATCAATAATATCTTATGGAATATCCATCTGGCGAGGAACAACAGAATGTTACACAGTCAAAATTTCACATTTGCCAGAAAAATTCCTGAAAATTATATTTGGTACCAAAAATGCTAACAAATAGACATACATTCAACATAGCATTCTACTTCTTAAACAATTATATGAGTACAGCCTCTTTAAAGGATATTACCATTCCGATAAATACAAGTAAATATAAACTTATTTTCTTAAGATCCACTCACTTTCTAATAAATAAATGTATACAATCGACAAATACTCTAGTTATTATGGTAAACAGGAACTGAGATGCAACATCCCCAAATTGTTTAATTTGCTACCACCAAAACTTCGAAAAATTCCTAAAATATGTTTATCGAAAAGTAAAAGTAAAAACTGGATACTTCAAGGCATGCTTCAAACAACTAAGTATATATTTTTGAGAGGAAGTGTTATGGTATGTGTAAAACCTTTTATTTTTTAATTACTTTATAATATTTTAAAACAATATTTAACTGCAAGACCTGAAGATGTAACGTTAGGTACTTCGAGATCGTATCATAAAATCAATTATGTAATTTTCTTTTAAATGCTAAATAAACAAATAATGATTGATTGATTGATTTATTGATATTAAAATATTATTATTATTGGTAATTATTGTAAAAATATTATTATTGATAATAATATAAAAATATTATTATGGATAATAATATAAAAATATTGTTATTGATAATAATATTAAAATATTATTATTATTATTAATAATAATATTAAAAATTTAGTAATAAGGTATTATCTTATAGTAGTAAAATATTAAATAGTATAAAACCAATCCCTAAAACTGGTCTCTCTTTTAAATTACATCACAAATATGTTAAGAAAGTTTACTTTCACTCGGAAGTTTATTTAGAAAGAAACTAAGCAACTTGGATGTGCCCCAGAATTCCGGAAACTCTCTATCCTGCTGATTTCTTCCTTAACTCACTTTTAACCAGAGTTTATTTGAAAGCGCTTGATTGACTACAGTTGTTCGCAAGGTCAACAAATAATTTAGGAAAATAGCTGTTCAGTAGTTATACTACTCTCAAACACGCATCTCCAAAAGATTGATATTATTGTTATTATATTTTATTATTACCAACAATTTTTGGGGAACTATTGTTTATTTTTTTATTTAAAATTTTAGTATTCGCCTATAAATCTGAATTAACGCAGGGCAATATTTTTTTTATTCGCCACGACTTACTACTCGTTAGAGATACCTACATTTAATTAATCAAATCTCGTAGATTACTATGGACAAGGTATGCAAAGCAATTGGAAGATTCTAGAACCGTGCTCAGGGTATTTAATGATAAAACAATGGAAAGATACTGTTAGTAATACCTAGACGCAGATGGGAGGATAACATTAGAATGCACCTGAAAGAGATAGGATGTAATGAGGTGGACTGGATAGAACTAGCTCTAGATAGGAATAGGGTGTAATGAGGTGGTTTGGATATAACTACTGTAGCTCAAGATAGGAATAGGGGGTAATGTGCTGGATTGGATAGAACTATCTCAAGATAGGTATAAGGTGTAATGGGGTGGTTTGGATATAACTACTGTAGCTCAAGATAGGGATAGGGGGTAATGTGCTGGATTGGATAGAACTATCTCAAGATAGGAATAAGGTGTAATGAGGTGGTTTGGATATAACTACTGTAGCTCAAGATAGGGATATGGTGTAATGAGCTAGACTGGATAGAATTAGCTCAAAATAGCTACAGGGTGTAATTAAATATACTTAATAATGCTAGCTCAAAATAGGGATATATGGCGTACTTTTTTAAGTGTGGCAATGAACTTTCGAGCCTTTGATGCCATAGAGTAAGTAAGTAAATGTGGTAGGAGATAATAAAAAGGAATAATTTAGAGGTGATGTCCTGGTATTTTCTTTGAGAAAGCGAGGAAAGTATATCTGGTTGGGATTCAAATTCGAACCTCTCTGTAAACGGCAAACCAGACTGGTTGAGATTAACATTTAGTCCTCGTGGCTACCGATGCGAGTAAAACCATATCTAAGTTAATTACTAAACTTAAGTGGTAATCAATTTGTTAATGACTACTTCAATAATGCATAACATATAATCAAACTATCATTTAACGCCCCAAATGCCTGTTCCATTTTATGAATTGAAACATTTTATAAATCTTTGAACGTACAGTATCGATGCTGGAGTAATTACATTAATATAATGTATGTTTAAAACCATATATTTAAGAAAATGTTAACGTACTAAATCGGGTCTGAGGAAAACCAATGTAATTGTAAATAATATATGGTTTACCTCAGATCTGAAGATGCTGTAACATCAATAATAAATAACACCGAAACATTTCCTCATGGAAAATTAATCTATCAAATAAGGAGAAAGTAATAAAAATAAAGACCCGCCTTGGTGGCGTAGCTGGCTAACGCGCTAGCCGTGTTAAGCTCGACTGCTGAGGACGGGGAGATCGAGGTTCGACTATCAGTCGGGTGAACTGGGGGTGGTTTTTCCTAAATGGTTTTCCACTCTCCCTCCAAGCAAATGAGGGCTCACTTTCTCTAATTCCTAATCCATTAGGTTAATTAGTACTTAAAGCGTATAACCCGAACGGGTAGTAAGACGTGGTGCTAAATAATAATAATAATAATAATAATAATAAATAAAATATTATTTTGTCAGCTTATAAATGTTACTTTCAGTTCAGCTCTAGGTAATATCAAATTACATCATCTGCAATAACATAGAAAAATCTAATATAGATTTAACATGCATATTAATAGTTGTATATCCATTATTACTGTTTATATCAAATACATAAGTTTATATACACCAATACCCTCAATCTGTTAGACGAACCGTAACTAATGTAGTTATTCCAAATTGTTCGTAGTGCATAACGAGAACTTAACGGTCAGTCTGGTCTAATGTAAAATTGATTTCAACGTATTAAACACATATTTATTATAGTTTAAAAAGTGGGATAAATACGTCGTTTACTTTTGCCTGAACCGGCTTCATTTTCCGCGTGGTCTAATGCGCTACCCCCGCAGTAGACTAGATTGCTGATGACGGGGATATCAAGGTAGATATTTGGGTCGGGTGTACTGAGGGTGGTTTTTCACAAATGGCTTTCCACTTTCCCTCTACGCAAGTTCAGGTAAACTTTCTATAAATATAGTTTCCCCAGTCCCTAAATCCATCACCGTAATTAGTACATGAGCGTATATTCCGAACGGGTAATAAGAAGCTGTTTAAATTTTGTGTATGCTCAACTCCGCGTGTTTTAATCACAGACAATAATTAACGATATAAATAGCTACTCAAGTAGAAAGCATGTTATGTATGTCCTTTAAATAAAACAAATTGTTGCGTCAGATTCTAAAACATATCCAAAAACATTATAAGCCGAATGCATGTATTGATTTAAATAAATTACTTTTCATCTACCACTTAATTTGAGTACATTCAGTTAACAGGTTTATTTGGTATTTTAAAATGTATGTTTAGTTGTAAACAAAGTTGACAACTAGTTTTTCCTTATTACGAATATTTTACTATGGCAAGCCTGGTTGTCAGATAAAACTATCTCAAAATTATTATGACATAATTATTACATTTCATGATCATTTCAAAATCCTTACCCACCTTGGTGGCGTAGTTGGCTGGCGTGCTAATATCGTGTTGAGCTAGACTGCCAAGGACGGGAATATTAAGGTTCGAATCTCGCTTGGGTGTAATGGGTGGTTTCCTAATCTTATTTCCTCTCTCCCTCCACGCAAATGCAGGTTCACTTCCTCTAAATTCAACCCTCCCAATTCCTAATCCATTGTCGTAATTATACTCAAGCGTATATCCCGAAAGGGTAGTAAAACGCGGTGCTATGTATTATTATTATTTGAACATCATACAAATCTGTACCAATTTATGTATACATCCATGCTTTCCTATCTATTTTTACATCGACACTTATATATATATATATATATATATATAAGGCATATAAACACAAAATTAATTCAAATATGTTTCGTAATATAGTCTATACTTATTTTAATAGTTATTTTAAAAATGTATTTATACTCAGGCACAAATTTTCCAAATAAATATTTTAAGTACTATTTTATTATTTAAGTGATCGTGATTTACAAACGTGTTCAACTATATTACAAGTGGAATTTTAATATTTTTTTCTAAATACTCGAAACGTCACAGAGATTTTTGAACTTAATAACGCAACATCATTTGTTTAAAAAAAGTTAAAGTAGTTTTACTAAGATAAACTGAACACGTTAGAGATAAAGAAGAAAAAAAAACAAAAATAAATAGCTTACTTAATTAATATAAAAATATTTGCTTCTCTTCTTTTGAGATAATTTTGAGCATATAAACTTTGTTCGAACACTCCATGAGTAAGCACCCCTATATCTCCGTTGACTTTTTATCAATGTATAGCTAAAGCTACGGTGAAATTCATTTGATATTTTCAAGACGTCCCCAATAAAATATATCTATCTTTCAAATTACCTCGGCTGTAGAAACTTCAACATAGCATTTTAAATCTTCATGAAGGTTCTTCAAAATCATTTCTCTATTTTACTGCTCAGAGAGAAACCAAACTAGTTTTTGCGAAATATACAGGAGTCGAAAAAGTATTGTTAAACCTTCACTATATGTGATTACTTAAAAACAAACGTTGAGCTGGTATACAAATGATTATATAATATATATAACTCATGTTTATTTAAGACATATATGTAAAACAATTGTTTTATTGTTTCTAAAATATCAAAACAAAATTGTCAAGATTTTAGAAAGTATGAACCGAGATAAAAATTTCGTAATGGAGTGAATTATTAAGTTAAGTATCCAAAAACGAAGTTCACACTCAGAAGGAATAAAAGAAAAGAAATTGATTTCAAGCAGTATTCCAGAAGTGTAAATCCATTACTCCATTTAAAACCTGTTTTCAAGCCCTGTTCTGGAGCGGCTGTAAAAGTGGTTCGCCTAACTTATATTTCGCCTAACTTATATACTATTCAACCACAAGTCAGAGTTCACTATTTCAAAATCTTTACCCGCCTTGGTGGCGTAGTTGGCTGACGCGCTAGTATCGTGTTGAGCTAGACTGCCAAGGACGGGAATATTGAGGTTCGAATCTCGCTCGGGTGTAATGGGTGGTTTACTAATCGTTTTTCCTCTCTCCCTCCACGCAAATGCAGGTTCACTTCCTCTAAATTCAACCCTCCCAATTCCTAACCCATTATCGTAATTATACTCAAGCATATAGCCCGAAAGGGTAGTAAGACGCGGTGCTATGTATTTATTATTATTATTATTATTATTTGAAATCCTTCACAAGTTTGAACTATTCTTTTTGACAAACGTGTATTTCGTTCGATTACTTGAAATGGCTGTGAAACCTACAGCTCTTAAATTCTCCATAATACTGCCCAAGAATTACAACCGATATAATTATTGATGTCACTGCTTCTCAATAATATCCACTCCGCGTTATTTCCCATTCGCAGATGCTTTTATACGAGTACTTATTTTACTATTTCTCCTGGCCTTGATTTCATTGATCTAATCAATCATTTCGTGCGATGTATCATCTTCTTCCTTTCACCTTTTAAAGCACCAGGGCGGCGCCCCGGCAGTTAAAAAAGTGCCAGGGTGCCGCCCTGTACCGCCCTCGCTCGACTACAGCACAGCACTGGTAGTAATGATAAGAAACTGGAAGAGCGAGGTTAACTGTTCACAGAACTACTAGTAAGTTCGAGTTACTATAAGAACATGGAGGGAGTAAGGTCTACTGCTCAAAGAACTACTAGTAAGACTGTAATAACGATAAGAACATGGAGGGAGCGAGGTCTACTGCTCACAGAACTACT
>CABFVX010001234.1:0-50307 GCA_902151425.1 Timema shepardi
TATTGCAACCGGCGCACTTTCATTCAGGAGCTCAAAGCAGTGGTATCCAATAATAAACCGAGAAGAGCCGGGTTAGTAGCCAAGGTATTCAACTGAAAGGCCAAAGGCCTCCGTGCAGGATGAACGGCAGGGGGAAGGAAAGAATGAAGTAAGGAAAGAAATAGAAGAGAGAAGAAGGAAGGAGAGAGAGAGAGAAGGGAGAAGGAGAGAGAGAAAATAGGAAAAAGAGGAGAAAGGAGAGAGATAGGAAAGGATGTCCTACACGAGGTACGTCCTGCACAGAAGCCTCCCCTTTTAGTCGCCTCTTACGGCAAGCAGGGGTTACTGCGGGACTATTCTAACCCCGTCCCACAGGGGGGGAGCAAATTATAAACGGGACAATTTATTGCAAGCCACAATAATAATATTAATATTTTTGCTATACAGCTATTGTATTACATCCACAACAGGTATAGAATAAAATCTGACACCATCACCTACTCTTTTATGACTGGGCGGAAACGGGTTGGGTGGGGAATGGGGGCTACAATGTTAATGTTTGCCACGAGTGCCAATTCCTCTAGCTATGGCCCTGCCTGCACATACACCATTGTGTATCCGGACACAAGTCTCCACCGATGCTGCGTGTCTACATCGAGCAGACAGACGCATTTCACCAATCCCCGTTTCTTTTACAATGGATCTGCACCCTTTTATTATCATTAAATGTTACCAAAAGCGAAAAAGACTTTGGTGGAAAAAGGAGTTTTTAAGACGAGGTGAGAATTATGGTGACTGTTTCTTGTCAGATCTATTGTTGACTGAAGGGTGTGCATTAAAAAAAATATGTAAGGATGGAGAAACTAGATTTTGAAGAGTATTTTGTTTGATAGCACCCAAAATTACAAAGCAAGGTACCAACTTTTGAGCTGAATTGGTAATGCAATATTTAGTAACTGTAAGAAAATCACCACCAAAATAAAGAAGGAAACTTGTTGACAGAGATAAGGAATAGAAATCATCTGGATTAATTTCAAAAGTTGTCCGCTGATGCTTGTGCGTGGGTTCACACCAAGCGATGTTTCCCATTGGAGGTGGAAGACCAATAAACTGGCAACATTATTTGATATTTTACCGCTGGACACTTGGGCAATTTTTACGTGTATCCAGACACACGGGAAACATCAGGCGTGTATCTAGCGATTATCGTCCAGTGTGAACTAGGCTTATGGAACTTTAATTTAACAAGCTGTAAAATGACTGGCACATATTTTATAATTTTTATAGAGCTTCATGGGATAGGCCACCATACCGGCTATTTAATCATAATTAATTTGATTTTAACAAAGTCCCACTCTTAATTATGCCCTTTATATACGCTCATATAATGTCAAGTCCTGCCTCACACCCTGAAACACTTTTTTTACTACATCTATGGTATGGGTGTGAAACGTGGTCTCTTACCTTACAATATATGATCATCGATGTAAAAAAATTAAGGCGTTAAAAAAAGTGCTTAGGAAGTTATTCGGTCCAAAAAGGGATGCGGTTATTGGGGAGTGGAGAAAGTTACATACCTAGTACTCATCAAAAGACATTGTTAGGATAGTCAGCTCTCATGGATTATTGTAGGCAGGACATGCGGTGCAAATGGGAGAATCTATAACCATGTTCAGGGTAATGACTGACACACCCACTGGGAAGAAAACATTGCATGCGTATGACAATGACATGTTTATGCTCACAGCACTTGTTTAAATTTGTCCAATCTACCGATCCCCTCACGTGCTTTTAGTTGGATAACAACTGTCAGTTGAATTGGCCTTAAGTTAAGTTTGAGTATAATTGAGATTCCTACTGCACATTATTTTACATAGGCTATGAATAGTCGCTTGTGTTACAAAAATAAATTTCTTCAAAAAGAGGAGATGTGTTCAGTGCTTACATGTAAAAAGCAATATCTAGAAAAAAAAAGAACAGTGTACGAGTTTCAAAAAGACTTAATGAAATGGAAAGAAGCAAAAGTACAGAATTTATCTCAAGGCAAGTTTGAGGAGTCCATCAATAGTGTTATTTATTCGTACCAGCATCATGTTATGAAAAGTAAAGATTCAAATATCATTTTAATTATTTTCAAAAGGTAGGTGAATTAAAGCCTATACCTCTTTCCTTCTAATAAATTAGCGTGTATGTATATAAATGCAGCTATTATACACCCACTACGGTGGCCGCATTGTCTAAATGGTCATTCTCTCGGTAGGCTGGACGGCCGATGTTGGAGGGATAAGATTCGAATACCAGTCAGATCTACTGAGTTTTGCTTTTCCTAAATGGTTTCCCACTCTTCCTCCATGCAAATACTGGTAATTTTTTTTAAGATTCTACCTTTTTAGTATTCATTTGGAAGGGTGGTATAGTCAAATTGTAGTTATTTTTTATTATATTTATTTAATGGAGTAGAAATGAGGAAGGCATAATTTTAGAAATTAATCTACCCTCATTAACGTTAGAGGGAATATAAAACGATTTAGGAAAAGCTACTCTGAGTACACCCGACATGTATTCGAAACCCGGTCTCCACTCCATTGGCCATCAAGTCTTTTTCTAGAGTGAAGCCAGGATCGATGATGGAACTAAAGATGAGTCTAGGAATTGTTAAGTTAACTAAATTAAAATTTTAGATTAATCCAAAATATAATTTAAAAAAGTTGTATTTCTATAATTGTTTAAATAGCTCTTTATATGATGATAATATGACTATAAAAAAGTGCACAATATTAAGAAAGATGTCTTCCCCCAGTGTCAAGCATCATATGTGAGCACTTTAACATTATCATGTTGCGCCACTATAGAAAGGGCCATCCTAGTCAGCACGTAGAGGTACCGCCTGTCTCTTAATCAGATCGCAAACCTGACATCCATAACATTAAAATATAGGCGTAGTAGAGGTTTTCCCTCAAGAACCTGAGGAATTAGGCTAGATGTCTTTATGTTTGTATAAATAATAATACTCTCTGAAATAATTTATAATCAGGATTTTAAATGAATTTTAAGAAGTATTAAATCTGAAACCCTTCTTTAGTATCGCAAAACTTCCCTATGAAAACATGACATTCATTATTGGTGATAAAAGTTACATAACACAGGTTGGGGGAGGGGTCTAAATTTCTACATGGTGCTACATGGGGAGAGTTGGGGCCAAAAAGGTAAGAAAAAAACGTTACGTGGTTTATGGACGACACCTTAGATGCAAATGGGAGAGTAGCAATTAAATTGACCTGAAAGAAATAGGGTGTAATGAGGTGGACTGAATTTCAAAATAGGGATAGATGGTATACTTTTGTAAGTATGACAATACATGTTCCAAGTTCCTAATGCCATAGAGTAAGTAATATCTAACATTGACCATGGTAGTTTGATTATCACATTTTAATTAAAAAAACACTTAATGTGTTTTAATAATGATTGTGTGTTTATATATTTTCATTATTTCAGTTTGTAGCATGTCAGTTATATAATATTACATCTACAATTAAAATTACATAAAGACAATTAAAACAGGATAACTACTAATCTATTCCAATAAGCTGAGGCAGGTGTTAACTTATTGTGAATTGATGTTGCCGGGAAATGCCCAAGCGTCGAGTAAAATTGCCCCAACGGTCCATACCGCGAGCATTTTCACGTCCTGATCGAAGGACACACATCGAAGAAAATAAATATAATTGTCTTTGCTCGCAACATCTTCTGACAGCGGTGCTGAAAAAGCTGAGTAATTCTACAACTCTAACCCCCTTCTCCTCTTGGATATATTGATGTAGTCCAAATCAGAGCCAGTTCTGTTGCTATTTAACGGATTCCCTGTGAATTACATTTTTGTATTCCATTGTAATTATTCACCGGAGGAAGAACTACAGCGTAAAACTCCAGCTCTGAAGACTACTGGTGGCCACAACGTGTCAGGCGTCGGACTCACCACCACGTCACAGAGGAAGCCTCTTCTGAGACTTTAAGTATCTGTAGCTTCTGTTTAGAATCTACATTCGATTCTAAACTCTGTTTCTATGTCTATCAGACATAGTGTATTGTGTTTAGAGTGTCTGAGTTTTCTATGTCCATCAGACACAAATTTTAATGTCAGAACACGCGCCTCGGTGGCGTAGTTGGGTAACGCGACTTGGTGGCGTAGTTGGGTAACGCGCTTAACGTGTTGAGGACGGGGAGATCGAGGTTCGAATCTCGGTCGGGTGAACTGGGGGTGGTTTTTCCTAAATGGTTTTCCACTTTCCCTCCATGAAAATGCGGGTTCACTTCCTCTAATTTAACCTTCCCAATTCCTAATCCATTAAAGTAATTAGTACTTAAAGCATATAACCCTAACGGGTAGTAAGACGCGGTGCTAAATATTATTATTATTTTAATGTCAGAAGTTCTAACTTTATTTACTTTGTTTATCAGACATGGTTTCTTTAGCCAGAATAACTGACTTTATTTTCTATTGGCTACAATCAGATCATTTAACAATTTATTCTTGGACCTAGTTAGGTCAGTGACTGATTGCAGTCACGATTGCACCCTTTTTGTATAGCTATTTAAGGTGTGCAGCCTGCACTACTAAATTTAAGTAGTGGCCCGTTGGGATAATGATTTGTTCCTGCCACTTCAGACACCAAATGTATTTATTTAAGTGTTCAAAGATAGTTTTTACTAGATATTGTGTGCCCTAGTAATGGGTAAATGTATACATTTATTATTGATTGTTCTGGCAGTACTCATTAGGAAATGCCCGGCCATATTAAAATACTGTGTAGATGCCCGATTGTTAGCCATATATTATTTGTAAAATGGAAGCTCCTCTTAAAGGATATTATTCTTAGATTTTTCGTAACTCTTCTTGAGGGTTAGTACAAGCTAGCCAGCTTAAATAATATTCTTCCTAGTAACTCTAAAAATATAAGATTTGATGCTATGTTTCTATTTTCAATCGTCACTATCATTCGTGATTAGAACTCTCAGGTATTAGTCTGGTATTAGCCTGGCTAGATTGCCTCTTTGTATCTTGCCTAAAACTTAATCCCTTTTTACTGTTGCCAAGTTGTGGCAAACTCTCCTTCGTTCGAGTTAGAGCGAATATCTATATTTATGGAGTTGTTAAACTAGACTAAATTTTCTATCTAACTTCTCTCAGTTCCTTGTTTACAAAGTGTTAATATCTATTCCAACAGTATGTTTTCTATCTTCGATAACGAAGTACAGTTATCATTAATTAATTGGATTAAAATCTTTCCACTCATATGTAATTCTACATCTTTTTATTTGCTTTTTAATAAACTTATTTCTGTGATGTATTTTCCTCCCCTATCCTTGATCAATTATAACTTATGTACTAGTATATTTTTCTACTTGATAGGAGAAGCGACGGTACATGCTGAGAATGCAAACTTTCACATTTTAACAAGTTTGTTCCTTTTTCTCTATCTCCAACCATAATATTGGCTTCAAAGTGGTATAAGTAAGAGAAAGAGAGAAAAAATAGAACCGTGAGAATGAACCTGACAGAGACCCGGCCAACCCTCCCATTGAGGGTGAAGCTGACAAGACAAGATTGATGCCTATGTCCGCCTGCCCACCTTATTTTTACTCAAATAAACACCTTTCTTTAAAATGTTTTTTTACACTTTCTACTGTCTCCAGACTGAGGCCTGGACCAATTTTTTTTTTATTAAAGTCATATATTTTTCACCACTGGCTGGCTAAGTCTAACATAGCTTCATATACCTTATCTAATTTAAGACTAGGACCGGCACAACATCCAGTCCTCGACTGTTAATTTATCAATATGAAAGGGTAAATTCATATTTCATCAATGATACATTTTTTAGCCATGCCAGGAATCGAACTCTGGATCCTTAGCTCAGTATGCAGACACGCTACCGACTGAGCAAAGGTTTTGGATTTCTTTTAAAACAGACATCCTTAAACATATCCTTTATCATAGACCTGGTTTAATATAAAGTAATATAAAATAAATTATGAAATAGTTTAATGTGATGGTCTGTTGGTATAATCATTTATAAAAGAATTTTAAAATCATCATTAATGATTGCGTATAACCTGTATGAGTAGTAAGATGGCTACCCGGTGCTAATAATAATACTCATTAATGATATCATCCACATGTCCTAGCGCTGATAAAAATAAATAAAATGCTGTCATCACTTGGTTACACCAAACAATCTACAAAACTATGCCCATATACCAGGAACAGGCTCAAGTTCTTGTAAGCTGATCTCAATGTTATTTCACGGAATATCCTACATGCATATTTTATTAGTGATTTTTATTTCCTTTTCACTAGTGAATGGTGTGAGTTTATCTATTAATTTCTTCAGCAAGATTATTTTGTGATAATTAAAGTTACCTTTAAATGGTATCTATAGTCTCTGTCAACAAAGGTCTGGGGTTCAATCTCCAGCACTTACAGGATTTATATGTGAAGTTATGAGTTTGGAATGGGGTCAAACTCAGCCTCGTGAGGACAATTAAGGAGCTACTTGAATAAATAAGTCGCGGTTCCAGTCTAGAAAAATGATATTAAAGGCTCGTGGTTCATTGTGCATATGTTTGACACTATCATCGTTAACAGCGGCGGCCACTCTGTCAGTATAGCCCGCTTGCGGAATTACACCATAGAGTTCATTAAAAAAATAATAATTGTAGCACCTTTATCAACTCGTTTAATGCATTTTTAACAACATATAATTTATGTACAAATTACCCTGATTTAATTCAACAGTCTTCAATTTTAAATGTGGTACTTGCATGGGCGTATGGAGAATACAATTGAGGAGGAAGGGGGTAGAGTAAGTTTATGACATGAAATTAAGACTTACTCCTAAACCATAATAAATAATATTGATATATTTTTATACAGTATTGGTGGAACTTCGTTTGTGTAAGAGTGGTAGGGGAGGGAGGAGGTAAGTAACACACATTTTTTTTAAAGGACTTTCTACCCTCATAGTCACCAGTTAATGTTAGAAAATTGGCTGTCCTATAAGCTATTTGGAATAGTGCTCCCTGATTTTTTTTCTTTTCTTTTTAATACTCCTAGAGGTTATTTTCTTTTTCGAGCAAATTTTTGAAGATTTTTTTTCTATATGGTATCTACTCAACTTGACCAATGAAATCCCTGACCTTTTCCCTGATTCCTCCTTATCATTTCCTAAAATTCCCCAACTAAAAAGTATGTCACATCCTTCTAACTCGCCCCTCCGCCCCCCTCGTTTCATTTTTCTATTAATATTTTTTCATGACTAATGATAAGTTTTAAAATCCAAATAACTTGTTTATTTAAATTTGTATCAACATGGTTTATTAGGAATTAAAAATATATTATACAGCTACAAACAAAAAAAATGACAGATGGAATCACATAATTTACTGATTTAATGATTATTTTGTATTTCATATTTTGAATAAAACAACATTTTCTCGGAATTTTATAGTAATTTACCAAATTCCCAACTTATTCTCGTTTTTTCCTGATCACTTCAAATTCCCGCTTTCCCTGATCACTTCAAATTCCTGCTTTCCCTGATTTTTCAGGACGGTAGACACGTTGCTAATAAGTGCTAAACAGATTAAAAAAAACAATAGGTTCTCTAAAACCTATTTGGTGGGTCCTTCTTCCCCCATAATTTTTTTGAAATTTGCCCTAGAAGTTATTTTTTAGAGTGTTCTTCACCTGCTCCCTCCCCCCCCCTCCCCAAATTATGTGCCTCTAAAAGAGTGGTCTCTCACCAGCAAATTTGTAAAATTGGATGTCCTTAAAAGCTAATGAAAGTGATCTTCCACCAACTCATTTTTTGAAAAGTGAATGTTGTTAAAAGCTAATTAGTTGGTGCTCACATGGATTAAACATACATATATACGTAGAAGCTATTTGGTGCAATATTCGCCTGGATAAAAAAAAATCAAATGCCCCTTTAATTTATTTGAAGTATGATACAAGGCCATCTTAAACTTTATATTCAAACATTTAGAAAAAAAATTTGGGGGCCAGGAGGAGTTGAACTCCTTAAACTCTTCCCCCGTCCACTCCCCCAACACTTTACACCCATGCGTACATGTTTTCATTTGAATAGTTTTATTCTAGTAAATATTGAATAAAGTGCTTTCCTTTGTCTTCCCTTATCACTTTACAATAACATTTATGATTTTAAGACCATATAGTTATTTCTGAGGACATTTGCACTTGTTTTTAAACGATAGTTTAAATTATCAATATTTATTTTTGTTTGTTGATTAAACTTTAAAATATCATAATCAATAAGTCTCCATAAAAATGTAATTGTTTGGTTGTAAATTTGAAATTTGGTTATAATTTGAAGAAAATACAGGAAAGTTGGATAGAAATATATAAAAGGGAACAAACACATTATGGCTTTTACAATGAAGACAATAACAAGGTTCACACTTTACAGTGGTGCCATTGGACAAAGAGGTAATGGCTGCCTCTTGAAGAAACTCACTTTTACCACCCAATCACCCAACCAAGGCTTATTTCTATCGGCACGCTTAAGGTGGGATGGAAGGGGATGCGAGGAAAAGCCAGTGTTTTTGCAATTTTTATGGAGATTTTATTTTTGCCAAAATAAATAAAATATTGCTCCAGTACAAACATAGAATTTTATTTTCTTCACAAGGTGACCTCAAAATCTGTTGAATATTTTTCAAAGGTGTTCTAAAATTTAATGACAATTTTTTATCTTCATTTAAAAAGTTTGTTAGATAGTATCACCACGCTAATGACAGATATTCATTCTTGAACTGTTGATATCAACATGCGAAGAAAATTAAACTTCATGCTTGTACTGGAGCAATTTTTACTTATTAAAAAAACACCTTTTCTCATGTTTCCTTTCATCCTACCTTAAGGGGGAGGGGGTGGAAATGTGAAAAACACAATGCAACTTCCTAAAAGTGGAATCAAAAAATATGAGAGAGAGAGAGAGAGAGAAGATAAAGAAGAAATTTGTAAAAAAAATGATATGACAATGATAATAGTATTAATAAGAAAGTACATGAGGTATAAATCTTAACTCTATTTAAAAATGTAATCTATTTATAATAGGCTTAATTAAAAATATATATACTAATAGTTATATAAGAAAATATTTAAAAATATAAAGAA
Organism: Timema shepardi; assembly: GCA_902151425.1. Classification (NCBI taxonomy): domain Eukaryota; kingdom Metazoa; phylum Arthropoda; class Insecta; order Phasmatodea; family Timematidae; genus Timema; species Timema shepardi. Next base: position 9,176 of record CABFVX010001234.1, read on the forward strand.
TACTTACAATTATTTACAAATTGTTATAGCTATAAAACTTATATTCATAATCTTTACTCAATTGATCAAATATAGCATAAATAAATATCAATTTCAGTCTTTGAAAGATATATGTTAAATGAAATGAAAAAATAAATAAAAATAAAGCCCTACTTTCACTATTCTATATAACCTTTAGTCCAAATAATATTTGTTGCTTGAATAGAGATCTTTGACTACTTTCTTAAGTATCTCAATAAATTAAAACTCTTGGCAACTAACATAGTAGTTTCAAAATAAAATAAAAACTTATCTTTTATTTAAAAAATATATATATACTTGCAAACAAAATGAGGGATTTGAAAAAGAAAATTAATCTGAGCTCTTTGAAAACAGCTTTTGTTTTGGCTGGCACCATGAGTAAATGTATGTAGGTGGGAGGGAAAACCTATTCAGCCGCGTTCAGCTAACGCTCCAGGCAGCAGGCCTGCCGAAAATAAAACTCCCCATGAGAAACAAATCATGGTAACCTCCTCGTGGTTTTTCTCAGGTAGCGCTAAGAACCATGCCATTAGGCTTCATACAAAAATTCTTCAATTTCATCAAAAAATAAATAATAGCATAATATCTGGTGGAAAGACCGAGGATTTAGCTAATATATCTATAAAGCCTTAAGCCTGAGATGAAATACTTTTAATCAGTTAAATATTTTCCTGTGGCCAACTTTGTCAAAGCACTGCTAAGAAGTACAATAGCGTCACACTTGACCAAGGAAAAAAAAGAGCTTTCATCTTGATAAGGCTCGTATTTAGCTTACATGGTGTGTTGATTTTGGTGCACATCTTTATAACTATTTGAACTATCCACATATTTACAGTCAAGAGGTATATATAAGGAAGGCAGAATTTAGAGGAAATGTAATCACATTTGTGTAGGATGCTGGTAAGCATTTAAGGAATAATTATCTCAATAAACCCAACCAGGATTTGAACCTTGTCTTTAACACTAGCAAGCCAGCCAAACTACATAAGGTTGAGGCCTGAGTCCAAGGACCCAGTAAGTACACAGTCGATGACAAAAAAAATCTTTTGATAAAAACATTTTCCTCTTTAATATTTCCCCTCACAATAAATAGACAGCCCTGTTTTAAACAAAGTATCCCTACAGGTTTTTCAAACTTTTTACAATAGAAAAGGCATAGTTATTCAACAATCATTCGAAAGGAACTTAACACTTTATAGTTTACTCAGAGCTTATGTAGGTTACATATTTTAGATATGGTGTACATGTACTGAAGCTGGTTTTCCTTAAATGGTTTCCCACTTTCCACAAAAATGTGGTTTCACTTCCTCAAGTTATACCTACTTTATTTGTCTCACAAGATGTGTAATTAAATGTGGATGACTTGTTTTGGTGGCCACATCATTTTAGGCATCACTCTTGTGTTAGACTAAACTGCTGATGACAGGGAGATTAGGGTTCGAATCTTGACGGGGTATACTCAGGTGGTTTTGCACCCTTCCTACATGCAAATGTGGGCATACTTCCTTTAAATTCAACCTTTTTCATTTCTAGCTCATTGGCATAGTTAGTATATATGTGTATAACCTGAGGAGGTAGTAAGACGCAGTGATAAAAAAAATAAGTAAATGTGAATGGCCTGGGCAAGTAGTAAGGTGAAAAAATTAATGGGGTATAGCCACCAAGAAAAAAAAAAAAAAAAGATTAAAGTTCTGCTTATATCGAAACCTGATGTGGTATTTGGTTCTAATCCCTTTACAAGATGATTGCAAAAATATTACTGAGATATGCAGCTTTAAAACGCTCAGTAGGTTTAAACATATGGACAAAATTATGTTAGGATTGATTGACTCTTAATCATGTTTCAATAAATTTAAAGTTTCCTATCCTAATGCATAGTTACATTTTTATGTAAACTTACATACAAACTCTTTAGCTATTTTAAAATTTGACTCATTTATATAAAATTTCGTATATATAAAACTTTGTTAAAGTATACATTCCTGGATTTGTGGAAGGGAGAACACTGTTCACTCTCTACACTAGTTGCCCTTAAAAGAAATTGTTATTGCTCTTTCGCTCAGAATAGAATTTGTTATATAAAATATAGTCAGGAAGAAATGTGTAATATTGAATTTAACTTCTTTAATGTAAATAAAAAAGAATATCAAGGAGGAGGGAGGGTGTGGAAGTTCAAATTCTCCTTCCGATTCATATTGCTGTTATGTAAAAGGATTGTGTTGTGCACATCCCTAACACTAATTATATGGAACCTTGAACTAGTGAGACACTACTATAGCTTTTTTTTAATACCACGTCTTACTACCGGTTTGGGTTATAGGTAATTTTACTATGGTTACCTATGACTTAGAAATATATTAAAATAGTTAGAAATATTATTAAATGAAGTAGTGTAAATCAATGTTTCTCAACTTGGGCAGGGGAGCAGTAGAATGTAATAAGGTAGTAGGCACGGGGAGGGGCGTTTATGTTCCTTTGGATATTAGTAACGATATAAAAACAGGCAACAAAATATTTAACATATGGGTCTTAAATTGATTTTAATATTTATGCTCTATAATCTTGACAGATTATTTAAATACTTATGTTTATAAACATTTAACATGAGTTAAGAAATGAAAAAAGTACAGTTTTGTTATCATGTTTTTTTTTACAAACAATGACATATTAGATGTATTGTCCATTAACGACAAAGCATTTTCGCAAGGGTATCATTGTTGTAAAGTGAAAAACGCTTAAACCCACACTTATATTAGTTTTAAATAATCGTGCATCTAATATTCCGGTTATTTGTCCGTGAGGTGGGTTCTTAGCAAGCTGATCTAAGGTTACAGGATGAGGGGGGAGAGTTTTAGAAATACGTGCATCAATTTAACCTGGATAGAAGATTGAGAACATTGCAATAAAACTATCTTTAGTGAAGCCAATGGGAAATTAACTGTGGGCTCCTGGGTTAAAATAAATTATACTAACCATTTATCTGATACTAATGGTAAAGTGTGAATTTTATTTTTTTAGAATAATTTATTCTAGCTATTTATTTAATACTATCGGTTAAATATGATCTCTGATCTTTGGGACGTGATAATCATATATTATATTCTTGTACTTTGTTTTTTTAAATAAAATTGTGTGACTTAATTACTAATATTTATTTATATTTACCCTGGGAACTTTTATTTTAACCAGAAGGACTTAAAATAAACTAATCAAAATTTATAAAATTTACTTACAAATAATATTCATAATAATTATTTAGTTTTAAATAATTAAATATGGATGTACAATGTAACATGAATTTAAGTTTATCATTGATGATTTCAGTATGTTTATTTAATTTAACTTTGGGGGGTGGAGGCACTTTGGTGGCCACATGGTGTCTAAGGCACTAATCACTCTCCCTCCATACAAATATGGGTTCACTTCGGCCCTTCCTATAAATATAACCTTCCTCATCCTTAAAATCACTAACATAAATTATTAGTACATAAGCGTACAACCCGAACGAGTAGTAAGACGCGGTGCTAAGAAAAACTTCAGGGGAAGGACTGAGTAGGGAGGGGAGTAGCCAATATACAATTCTCAGAAGTGGGCGTTTATCTAAAAAAAGGTTTAGAACCACTGGTGTAAGTGATAGGGAATGAAGCCAACCTGAAAGGATAGTTGGATTTGGCAGTTTTTTTTAATTTTCATAAATATTCCTGCTAGTAAAAGATGGATATGTAAAGAACATATTATGAATAAGTAAAAAGAGACATTTGTTTCTGTTGGAAATGAAGTATATAGGGAAAAAACCCGCAAGGGAGGCCAAGAAAGAGACGGGAGGAGCAGATAACAAAAAGTGTTCAAGTGAGAGGAGAGTAATGGAAGGAATTAAAGGAGGAAGAATAGTGGAAGGAGAGAAGAAGATGGAAGCATTTTACTAAACTGACCTGACCACAGGCTGGAAATTGTTGTTATTGTTGATGATGATGAAATACTAAAATTTTGAATCATATGACTCCTAACAAGATTCAGTCAGATCCGGATCTCTTGCTCTAGTGTTGGGTGTTGCCTCAACAACCTAGACTTAAACAAAATACTCTTCAAATATGAATTAATTCAAATAAAGCAATCATTTAATACAGCTAAAACAAACATTTCTAAATCAATTTGGAATCATGTTTTACATGGTTGGCAACTGATTTTCAACAGCCTTGTCTTTAAAACATGAACACCTAAGTTGTAACCACAAATAACCCAAAATGAATATTTTTTTCATGTTCTCTAAACAATCAAATAGTTTTATGAAAGTATAATCCTATAGAATGATTTAAAAAAATACTTGGTGAAAATACTAAAATTTTATTGATTGAAGATAAAAGTACAACACTATTTAAAGACAACTGATCTATCAGCATGAAAATAGAAATGATTGGTGTACAAAACTAAGCAAAAGGTTCTGGGTTCGATTCCTGTGTCCAGGTGTCATTTTTCAATTTTCAGAATATGATATCTGTGTGGAGTGATCCCTCACTAAATGCATAAATAATAGCTTTGGTTATTTGATTCTTAATAAGATGCATCCCAAACAATTATAATAATGATTGTACATGTGGTGGATAAGCCAAATACCGAGTCGCAAATGGGGTTATTTGATAGCTCGTGATATTAGAAATCACACATTTGTAGCCGACGATTTCCCTAAGTCCATCATAGACTCTCTGCCTTAAAATATGAGTAAAGAATGACCCTGGGTACGAGACGAATCCTGGATAGCTCAGTGGTCAGAACAGTGATGTACTAAGCCAAAGGTCCCAGGATCGATTCCTGTGTCCAGGTGTCATTTTTAAATTTTCAGAATATGATATCTGTGTAGAGTGATCCCTCACTAGATGCATACATAATAGCTTCAGCTATTTGATACTTAATAAGATATTTAAGATCAAAATTATTATTGAGACCAGACTAAAAGTTAATGTTTTATGTATTGAGACGTTTATATTTAATTTTTAAACTTGGCCTTGTTATTTGTATGAAAATTGTTATTTTTCCTGAAAAATCCGGGAAAATTAATTTCCCGCCTGAGTTTTAAGAACGTCCATTTTTCCGAGGCTCCAAGCCTAAATATTATATGTATTTAAAAATGTTAACTCTGCCCCACATATTTTTCTTTCCTTTATGATTACTAACTGATCAACAGAATGCTCTTGTCCTTAGCTGAAATCTTCCGAGAATAACAATATATTAAGACAGACTTAATTCACTTTACCTGCTGCTTATGAAAGCAAATCCACTTCATCAATTCAGCTTCAAGATGAATTTGTCCAGAATTTTGCAATCAGAACATCTAAAGAGATGCTAATTTAATTTCAGCAAAAATCTAAATTCTGTATTGTTTTGATTTTTTTTTACAGTTTAGCAATGTTAAACATGTTTTGTCCTCTAAGTTGATAAATCAAGTTTTCACATGTAATTAAACTATGCAGATTTTTGTCATATGAGAATTTTTAGATCATATTATTATTGTAAATTTGTAGTGTACCCTTTATTTAATCTTAAAAGTAGCAAGCTCACCTTGCCTGGTTCTACTAGAGCGTAGCTTATAAGATGCGCCATAGTGTAATCCGTCAAGGTAAGACTGCTACCTTTCAGGGTAAATGGAGTGTACATAACAGAACATAATAACACTATGGTATTTTATCTGCCAATATTTTTATTGGCGAGGCTTCATTGCTGTAAATACCTTCATTTTTATGAAGGCAGACTATGATGAATATTCAAAGTGAAAAAGTTTTTGAAAATTCACATATCCTTATTTATTAACAAAGTATTCATTTATAGTTCATGGTGGATATTTAATGTTCTTAGCATGCTGTACTAATGATATACTAGATGAGTTTACTAAGTTGTTAGTCCTCAACAAAGCTTGTTGTTTCTGTTTAAGTTGAAGTTTAGACCTAGCTTCTTGCTTCTTCCTCTCAATCTCTTCTGGAGTATACCTCTGTGGAGGGGATGTCTTTCTGTCCATCTTTCTTGTTTTGCTGTCGCAAGGAGAAGAAGAACGCTGTGTCTGGGGTGGTTTAGAATCTCCCTTGCTAGCATTCAAAGAAAGAGAATGTTGATGAAGTTTTTGTAATGCTTGTATCCTCTTTATTTCAATTTCTTCAGGAGTGCAATGAAACGGTGATGACGCTTGTCCTTGTTGTGGCCCTCTGAGGGTACTAGAGTCTGGAGGTGTGCATTGTAAACGCTCGACATCTGTCAGTGCATTGGCTACAATGAGTAAAGAAACAAAATTAAGATTTATATAACAAAGAGATTTCAAATTTATGTGGTTACATATCCCTTTAGTATTCAATCTATTTAATTCTCCACTCCATAGGTTGGTGAAATTGAAAGGAAATCTACATGCATATGTAGTAAGTGAGAGTGAGAAACAATTTATGGAAAAAACACCCAAAGTATACCCACCAAACCCACTGTCCAACAGGACCATACAAGCTTAAGGTTTAGTTCACATGTCCAATTATCTGAGTTAATAAGTGTATTTATATTATATTCAATATATTTGAATATATATTAAAGGTGTACCGATTCAGTAAAACTGATACCAATTGTTAAAATAATTGTTAATGCTATGATTATTTACAACAATTAATCCCGTTTATCGATTATTTAATAATAACTATTGAGAAATATGCTTTAGAGAATGCTAACAGTTAATGTAATTAATACAAAACGATTGTATGCATATAAACATATGTTTTATGCATAGCCAGCGAAAGTTAGAACTAGATTGTTAGTTTTATCATGGGTATGAACTTATATTTCTTTATCTAGTTATGTAATCTTTGCATAGCCCGCAACCCAGGTACAGTGTGTATCAAAGTTTTTTTGTTGTTGAGATTTTTCATAAATTTTACTTTAAAAAATGATGATTAATCGACATAATAATCACAGATTACAATTAATTGCAGATGCACCAATGATCGCCCGATAATAATTTATCGGTATTCACATTGGTACACCCCTAATATATATTATATTATAATCAATATGTTTGGGTTATTGTTTAGTATTTAATTAATAAACTAACCATAAGAGATTTAGTAATTAATTTCAACAAGATTGTCCAAACTATAAGGTGATTATTTCAAAGAAAAGTTATTAAATTGGAATATATTAATATCGGCTATTAAAATATAAACATTTCTAGGCCTTTGTAAAAATGTATGAAGGATAAGACTTTGTAGAGATTTTTTTAATTGGGCAAACTCCAAAGCAGAGTTGTAAGAATGATCAAAGTGTGGTCTATCTGAGGTGACTACATTATTAAGAGTACAGATTGAAGATGCACCATACACACCAAGTTTGGATCAAATCACTAACAACGATGGCAAGAAATACCTGTTGTATATCTTTGGTAAAAGTGTTAAAATTAAGCAATGCAACACTGTATTACACAGTATATGATGTTCTCAAACAACAAACCCTAAACTTCAATAGCAGTAGTAGAAAACACCATTCCTACATTTATAAAAGCTTCATTCTTCTTTTACCCGCCTCTATGGCATAGTTAGCTAACAGACTAGTTTCATGATGAGCTAGACTGCCGAGGACGGGGAGATCGAGGTTCGAATCTCACTTGGGTGAACTGAGGGTGGTTTTCCCCTAAATGGTTTTCCACTCTCCCTCCATGCAAATGTGGGTTCACTTCCTCTAGATTCAACCTTCCCAATTCCTAGCCCATTAGCATAATTAGTACTTAAGTGTGTAAACTGAACGAGTAGTAAAGACACAATGCTAAGTATTGTTAATTCTTCTTTTGTAACGAATAATATGAAGTTATACAAAATACAGGAATAGTGGGAACATAAACTTCATTGTGGAAGGAAAATCTAATGTTATGTTAGCCTAATATGATCATCCCCCAATGCATGTTAATAAAAACAGATGTAGTGATGATATGATCTGTAAGCAATGTTGTAATTGTGCTGCCAGCTTAAAGTGAGAGCTGTAATAATCACAGACCGAACACAAACAAGTTTAATTCTAAAGTTATTTCGGTGTATTATAGGTGTGAGAAGTCCATTTTTTTCAATTCAAAACAAACTCAAATCAAATATAAGAAATATTCTCAAAGCCGAATCAAAGTTTGAATATTTTTTGTGGTTGTTTTATGCTTTAAAATAAGATGCAATAGTTATTTATATAACTAAGTGTACTAAAATAGTTTGGAAAATGTTCTATTGCACAAAATAACAGCTCAGAATGGTAATAAATGAATACAGATAGAGTATTTTATGTAGCTGTCCATATTTTTTATTAATGGTGAATTATGGAAGACGGAATTTTTTCCGAAGAGGATTCAAAGATGATATTTGTTTTGAAGCCAAGTCGAATTCAAAGCTTCGCACATCCCAACAGTGTATTTATTATATATTGACAACCAGGGCCCGGATTTTGATGACATGTCATTTTTTTTTGGTCCATAAGAAACAATGCTCAGTTGTACATAAACTCTGTTCATAATCTCCTGGTTGTAGAAATGTTTATTTTATTGGTGATTTTTTGCCTTTTTAGATTTTTAGGTAATTTTTCTTGCTTTTTTGTTTACTAATAAGTCATTTTTTTTAAAGAAAATTTAAAATGGTTTGAAAATGAATTTAAAAAAGTTATATATATATGAATTATCTGTGCTTTGATAAAACATGAATATTCAAACATCAGATATTTGACCACACACTTGTTGAGTGAAGAAGATAATGTATGAGTCCAAATTAACTTTGTGCCCTTTACCTGCATGCTTATAAAATCCACATTCCTGGTGAGACCTTCACTACACCTAAGTTAGAAAGGGTTGCAGGAGGATGGAAGAGCAATTTTTAGAGTTCAAATTAACTTTTTTCCATCTCTACAACCCTGGTGAGTCACTCACTCACTATATCATGCCTGGAAAGGGCTGCAGGAGGATGGGGAGAAATTGCTTTTAAAGCAGGTATTTGTATTACAATGTTAAGTAAAACACATGATTTTAGCTGTCAAAAGATTCTAAATGCATATTTTTCATTCATAAAGTGCACGTTATATTTATTTGTCTGTAATAATAGTGTATGTATTTAGAATGCTTTAAGCCAAACCATCGAGTCATTTGAGGCAAAGAAAGTGAGATATTTTTCTATAAAATATGCGAGGTGAAAGTGGCTGGCATCAGATAAAAGATTTAACCATTCAACAGCATATCAGTCACAACAAACATGTCCATGGTACCCAGAATATAAAAAAAAAGAAAACCTCTCAATTATTACTTGCACAAAATACATTTACAAATCAAGAAAGATCCTCATCATTTTATAAAGATTTGTGTGACGTTCTGATATCTGCAAACATTCCTCTGTGGTTAATGATCAATGTTAAACTAAAGGATTTCCTGGGACTGTATACGTGTCATTCTATTCCAGACGAGTCCATACTGAGGTAAAACTGGAAATAGACAGACCAGGAGATATATTTTTGCTTATGTGTATAATGTAAATCTTAACTCTCGCAATAAATACATCATATTATGGAATTTCAATAAAAATTTTAGGTCATTTATTGCAAATTTAAAGTCATTATATAGAGTTTTTAGTATCATTTTATAAGTCATTTTTTGGCAATTTTAAAGTCATATAAATCCGGACCCTATTGATAAATGTATAGTTAAAGTTTACTGCTTTTAAATTTGAGGATACCTGCTTGCTGTATAAATATTGTAAGATATACTGCAGAAGATATATTTGAGGAATTGATCTAGGTATTATATGAAATGAATCCTCCCTCTTTCTCTTGTTTAAAATTTGCTCATTCAAAGAATATAAATCTCATGTGTAAAATAAAACATGGCTCATCCAACGAGTGAAATGACAATGCCTCACAAGGAAGGATATGATTGAATTGGGAGAAAATGTTCTAGAACTTATAATTGCTGTATAGTTTTGTTTATGTGGCGATCCTTCCAGAAGTGAGGACTAGGTACATAAATCAAGTTAAGACTTAATGCCCATAATCAACCATTTATCAAGCACTGAGACTCGCTGAGTTTTTAAAAACAGCTATTATTAAGCTGCTCAAATGATGACATGCTGCTATGTGCTATTTTGTTAAACATTTTCATATGGGAGGGGATCTCACTGAGAAAAATAATTGTAGACATATTCAAAAACTTTTAAAAATCTGTATGCATAAAGGTTGAAGTGTTGTTAATTCATTCAAGTACTAGCTGTTTATTTGATAAACAAAAGAGGATGCGCTAGATATTTACCACCACAGTGCTTCTTAAATTACGGTCTTTGCAGCCACTCTTCATAACCATTTCAAAAATAAATATTGAAACCTGGAAATTCCAGGACTTTTCAAGGTCCAGAGCAATTCAAGGATTTTTCTAAGCCTTGAACAGAGACGCATTAGATTCCAGGTCTTTCAAGGACCATATGGACCCTGAATAATATTGCACATTTGGGTTACACCAACCCTAGTGACTGTTGGAGTAATTCCCCTTTACAGAAAAGTACCCATGGCACCAGATATAATCGAACCCAGGGCCCCTAGGCTCATAGCCAGGTGCATTGAACACAACATCACAGAGCTGGTTACTTGTTATAGTTTTTATGGGTAGTGCGTTTAAGTAAAAGAGTTGAACAGTTATGATATTAATAAAAACATAAAAAAGTTATCCAAAAAAGATGAATGAAACAACGCTGCAGTACCAGTATGATTTTGCCACTCAGTAAAATCTCAAATAAAAAGAACGCACAGAAACAAAGTCATATCCAAGGTCACTTTGAATGTAACATATTTAATTTGATCTTTCAGCTTCAATGCAATGTTTATAATAATGTGTTGACCTCAGAATCAGGCCTTCTGAGAATATGAACATTGAAGAATTATTGTTTCATTACAAACTATAAAAATCTGAATAAACCTCTCACCTCCTGTGGCAACACCCACAGTAAAGTCTTTGTCTCTTGCTCTGTCACCAGAATACTCAAAGCACCCTCTACAGCTAACTGCAACCATTCTAAGCTAAGATACCTACTTTGGTGGCCACTAGGTCTAAGACGTCATTCTCATAATAGACTAGACAGCCAATGACAAGGAGATCAGGTTTCAAGTCCCAGTCGGCTGTACTAAAAGTGGTTTTTCCTAAATGGTTTTCCACTCTCCTTCCATACAAATGCGGATAAAGTCCATTCACGATAGGTTTTTACCTGGATGACAGTTTGAAAATCATATGTTTAGGTTTTGTGTTGCCAACACTTGTAAAAGATCACTGTTTTATTATAAATGTAAAGATCTTTAAATACCTGTTATATATTACATTAAAAATAACATAAACTTAAGTTTTCTCATACTATTTCATTTAAAAAAAAATTCTTTTTATTCAACTCAAAACAATATTTTAAACATAATTAAAAGTACTTATTATTCATTTTGGAATGTTATCTATACTGTATAGTATAGTGCACACATCAATCTTTTAATAAAGGCATCACATTTACTCGGAAAAGAGAAAATTGTTGTCATTTTTTTACATACAATAAATGATTTTATGATTATTTTATCTCATTTTGAAATATTTAACTGAATAAAATATTTTCATCAAATGCGTGTCTGCATCATTGTAAAAAACTTGTTTACCATCATGTTCAACCATATAGTTTAAATTCGTCAGTCACCATTTTGAAGCAATGTTCGTTAGAAGTTTTTGTGAAAGTGGTGTGAATATTTTTTTAAAGTTGAATAAAACAATAAATAAACTCTGTGTCCGTCCACAAATAAATATATAAATAATATTAGCCTAAATTACTGTGGTTAACTATCACATTAATATATTATCATCTGTTTTCATTACGATCATCAATGTCAGCTGTTGGCGTAGTGATATATTAGGGATTACTTCTAGTAACATTTCGAGCTGTCATCCAGGTAAACTTAGGTCGTGAATGAATTATACCCTTCCTATAAATTCAACCTTACTCATCCCTAACTCACTAGCGTAATTAGTACATATACGTATAACCTGAACAGGTAAAAAATGCGGTGCTAAAAGCTAAGACAGTGGAAACTTTCGCATCAGAGATACCTCTTGTTTTGAACATAAGAATTATTATTTTTTGTTTAAGCTTTCTATATTTCAACCCCACAACAATATTATCAATCCATCATCTGACAACACTGCAAATTTAAGGTATTCTCAACTTTTCAAATATAACTGACATTTTTATTCTAATGAAAACATCTTCTTTCTGTATTTTTACATTTCTTCTGATGATGAAAAAGTGTTTCCAAAAATTAAAAGTGTTTTAAACTGTGTGAGGAAGAATATTGATGAAAATAAACAAGTGTAAAAACTGTACATGAAGAAATTATGATAGAAGTTGTATGGTATCTAAAAAGGCCTAATCCAAGTATATTTTCAGGCTAGCTTTATTCCCTTTTATTTATATATTATTTTTACATTCTTTTAGAGTAGTTAAAAGCTATTAAACTATTTGTTTGTATGAAGTAAACTTTCTAGAATACAAATCTTGGGAAAAATGATAAACTAAAGAGAAAATATAAATATTATGGAATGATATAAAATATAAATAGTAACTAGTGCTAGCATTTTTCGCTTAATCCATTAATTATAGCAGTCATGCATTCAATTAAGTGTTAAATTTATGGTATGGGGTCCAGTTGTTAAATTTGTCCTACAATAATTATAATGAGTTTAAACAATCAGTTACATGTATTAACGCTACAAAACAAATTACAATTTTAAAAAAATAATTATTTGAGTCTTGAATCATGATAATTTCTTGAATCCTCAAATTTCATATATATATTTAAGGATTCAAGGCTTCCATGACTATAAAAATATTGTAAAATTAATTAACCTAGTTTATTTTCTAGTAATGATTATATAATATTTTACTTCTTACAAATATGCTACTTACATTCTACAGTATCCAGTATGGTGCAAAGGTTAGGGTCAATAAAACCATCATCCTCCAGCGAAAGAGATTTTTCATACTCGGACAAATTCTCATTTAGTAAACCCATTCTTAAGGCTGCTTTATTAGGACCAGCCCTGCAGATTGTAGGTGACTTCCCATCCTTGTTTGATTGATTCGACGAATCAAAATTTGGCTGCAACGGTTTCTCGGAATCATCATGAATGTTCAAAGTGATGTTGATAGCTGCCATATCTGGAGTTCTTACAGCATTACAACTCTCTGACGCTCTACAGCCTTGAGCAGACTGCCTTGTTTGTGGCTTACTTGTTAAGATTTGTGGTACAGAATTAACTTTCTTGCTCACTATGGGCACAGATTTTGTTTGATTTTTATGAGTACCCTTGTCAGATTGTTTTACTCCTGAAACAGATGTTGAGACATCGACAACTTGGCTCAATATATCCATGTCATCATTCATAAATGATTCTAAAATGTGTTGGAAAGAATCGTTAAATGTATCGTTGGTATTTCCAACACAAGAACCCGAGTTATTGGAGGAGGAATTATTTGAAATAGCTCTTCCTCTATAAGTTACAGCTGCATTTGGTGAGTTGACTGAACATCTTTTATAATCCCAAACATTCTGGTTTGTTTGCATAGAGTTCTTAATTCTTGGCGAACGTCTTGGAGCAAAATTTGATGCATTATCTCCTTTTGAATTATGAACTTTTGAAGGGGTATTCAATCTGTTTGGACTAGATCCATTTAATTTTAATGAAAACAGACCCAATTTTGGTTTTGGACTCCTTTTACTCCTGTTAGGTGATGTGAATTGTGTTACACTTCGATGATCATGGTTTGGTTTGGACAACAAAACATCCCGATTGAAATTTTCTTCAATTTCTTGTGAACATTGGATCATACAGTCTTCATCGGCATCTTCGAACAATGCTTTGAAACTTTCTTTCTTTATTTCGTTCAAAATGTTTGTGGTTGTACAAATTGGTATTTTGCAATTACTCCTAAGTTCCTGTGTGGAATTTTTATTTGTCAGTTCAACGTAAAGTTCCTTGTCCTCGGTTAATAGATCTGAGTTTACATTTGAGTTTGAAGGATTTTCTGTAATAAAATAACATTATTATAATATTTTTTAAACTGTAAGAAACCACATAAGTGAGAAGATCATCAAGGTCATAACAAATACACTGATACACTGAATCGAATCCAAATTCCAAGAAATCTGGTGAGCATAAGAGGTTAACTTTCCTGTAATGATATAATGTTTCCCTTAGATTATGATTTTTATCAAATTAATTCTTAAATGGCTATAAAAGATAGAAATAATCACTGAATATTAATATTTTTTTAGCTACAATATATTCAATATAATATTTATACATTCAGTTAAATGGTGAATTGATGGCCTGAGGTCTGATTGTTAGGTTTGCTCTATAACCATGTAAAGCAGACAATATTTTAAAGGCATCTTGTCAAAAATGTAAAAAAAAAGTATTAAGGGTATGAGTTGTATACCTATCTGTATGCAATTAATAAATTATTGTTAGAAAAGTATTTGGCATTGGCCATAGCTATTTATAATAAAATTATCATATGTTTAATTCTTGTTCACAAATATACAAAATATTGTGTTAAACATATGTTAGAATAGAAAACAAATAAGCAGCACAAGTTATAAAAAAATTACAATTCAAAATTCTGAAAAAATAAAATAGCTATGCTTGAATATAAAAAATGTTCATATCTCAAATATCTTTTAGCATTCTAAGGATTCATACAATGTATAAACCTTTTGGTTCCCATAACGGCATCCATGAGGATTAGAGGTACAACCAGAACACACAGTTGAAATCAGTTTCATTTTTAACTAAGAGAACTAAGACCATGTCAAAATTTAAGATATTTTCAAGCACATTTTTTTTAAACTTAGTATCCATACACCACCCAATATATTGCTATCAATTTGGCAGCAATGAAAGTTTGTCAGTTTTCAAACTGAACTAATGTTTGTAACAATCAACCTTGTGGTGTTGTGATATGTGCACCTTGCTAAGATTTTATGGGTCCTGCGTTTTATCCCTGGCTGGTATCTTGGGTATTTTCCCCTTAAACCAGGGTTTAGTTAATTAGGTTTAAGTAAAGTTAAGGCTCCCAACAGCCCCACAACTTCATAATAACTATCATAACATCATATCATTGCGGGTACGATGTGTAGACAGCCTCCTATGGTGTACCCTGGGCAACGTTCAGCGCCACTAGAGCGATTAATAGTCTACACATAAGGTGACTGAACATGGATGTCATGTCTCTCCTGCCTTCCCCCCTCTCCCAAAAAAGTTTACAATTGCTATTAATACTATTATATACTTTGTTTTTATTTCTACTTTGAGTAAGCCTACTGTAGATACAGTCTTAACAATTTTTTTTAATATCATTAGTGACTTGGTCCTCCTAATTATCCTTTAGTACACTTTGAACCAATGGCATCCAAAATAAATTGACATATGTTCTGGTTGTTCTATTTTAATGCTTACAGATAAATTAAACCATTTACTCAACACACCCTTAGCTTTCTTGAGCCTTTCAGATATAACTTTCAGCTCAGCAGTAAATTGGGAAGAATCACTCTTCATTTCTTTTCTCAACAACCGTCTTCTGCGAGTTAATGGTGCATTATTCATCAGAGGGGAGTTGGACTTGCAGGAACGCTTGTTTTGATTCACAGGTGTTCTACATTTTGTTGGCTTGTCTTCTAAAAAAAAAAAAGTGTTTTATTTTCTATAGTTCTCAATAGCATGCACACACAAAAAAGGTCAAAATAACAGAATTCAAGTTGTAATCAATTATAATTACTAGTAATAGCTTCTACCAGGGGTTGCCAACCATTTTGGGCCTAGATTGACTACAAGCCCATCAATGTCTCACAAATACTCATTGTTTTTCTACTCTAATTTTGATTTATTTTTGTTTATAAGCTATCTCTTATACTTATCCTTTAAATTTATTATTTCCCCAATAACTATCCCTTCCGTCTATGAAGAAAAACTTATCATCCAACGATCAAGGACCCTTTAGATCATGCGTAGACTTCACCAACTGCCTTCATTTTATCCTGTCCTGCACCTCCTTCCATGTGTTACAGAATAAATAAAATGTTTATTCTAAATTAAACTACTTATTTCTAATAAACATTATAAAGTTGCATAACAACACTAGACACAAGAAATGCTAATACTTCTGAATACTGGCTGGTCGCCAATAGCATAGTTTTTCCAGTCTAACATCATTTTGGATCGTGACGATTTTCATTTCAAATGTAGCAGAATCAAGATAAAGATAGAATTAACTTCCTAAAATTTATCTTCAATATAAAAAAGAAAAATGTAGTTTAAAATAATTCATGCAAATGGTTCTAGTTTTCCAAACTTTCCGCAAAGCTTCGAAAAACTCGCCTCTCATATGATAAATGATTTTAAGTTGTTTTTCTGACTCAAAGTGTATGTAACCAAAATCATTAAGTGGAAGGACTACCTTATAAAACTTGAGAAGCGCTATCAGCGCAATTCCTGAGAAACGTCCATATATTGAACTATTTGGACTGTTTAACAGACACAGAGCTAGAGTTGCAGTGTTGTAATATCTGTCAGGTTTGGTCTGAAAGAGTGAAGGTGGTGCAAGCTAGTCTCTTGTTTACAGGGTCAAGTTTCTTGGAAGGGAAAGGCCAGAGTGCGGCTTTTATGAAAGACCACGACCACTCACTTACTTTGCAGAAATCTGCTGCTTTATTTTTAGGTTGAACTCAAATAATCAGTAGTCTGGGTTTCTTTATATTTCTTACCTAGTGGAAGAAAAACATTTTTCATTCGACTTTCTCGTATTAGACTGGATTGCTGGTGATGAGATCGAGGTTCAATTCCCAATAGATTGTACACAGTTTTTTTTTCTTCAAAAAGTTCCAAACACGCAATTTTTATTCAATTAGTTTTATCAGCGTTTCTTACTACCAGTTTGGGCTATATGCTTATGAACTAATTACTTTAATGCGTTAAGCATCAGGAAGGTTAAATTAAGAGGAGGTGCATCCATATTTTCGTGGCGTGAGAGCGGAAAAATATTTAGGGAAAAACTACCCGAGTGCACCCGACCGGAATTGAAACGTGATCCCCGTCTTCAGCATGTCAGTTAAACACAGCTGGTAACACACACTATTAGACTGGATTGCTGGTGGTGGGAAGTTTGAAGTTCAAATCCCAGTCGGGTGTAACAAGGTTATTTTTCCCATAAAATGGTTCTCCACTCTCAATCTACACAAATGTGGGTAAATTCAATCTAAAATGCCACCTTTCCCATTCCTAGTTCATTTGGGTAATTAATGTATGTGTATAATTCAAACGGGTAGAAAGTTGCCATGAAAAAAAAATACTATTGTGATGACTACCAAGAGTGTAGGCGAAACTTTATTAGTGTCGGGCGAGGTGATTTGTAAAAAAATATCTTTTTGATGAGTTTTTAGGGGATTGACTCTAAGCAAATGGAAAATATTTGAAAATGTAATGCCACTAAAAGCTATTTGGGGTGTCCCTTAAGCATTTAGAAATAATAATAGATTGTTATAGAATCTATTTGAAGTTTGATGCAAACCATCTTTCAGTTTCAAACTCGAGTATATAAGAGAGGAATTAACACAAACTGGAGGAAGACACATTTCGATGGAGGAGGGGGGAGTGGAGGAGAAATAGGTGGTAACACCCCACCCTATCAACCCTCCCCCCTTCCCATTTCACCCTCAATGAGTAACACTGGATATAAAACTATCGACAAACACACCGTAGAATGTAGATCCTTTCCTCAGCGTCTGACTTAACCCAAGTTATGAGGAGTGAGGACAGTGTCTGAGAGTCACAATGGTTACTTAATTATCTTTAAAAGATTCATACGTCAGTCATGTAATCACTTTTGATGGAAAATATAAAAATCCAAATAATAATAATATTAAGAAGAAGAAGAATGGTAATAGAAATATATTATCAATTGGCATACAAGTTTTTTATTTTTTAAATATTTCTTTCATGGGCATAGAAAATTGGAGGTCAAAGGTCTGGACCCCCCTTGAAATTTGTTAGAGCCCTTAAAAGTAAGGTGGGGGTAGGGGGGACATATATATGTATAAAATATAAATAAGAAATTGTGATTTTTACTTTTCATTCTTGTATCACATCAGCCAGATACGAATTATTTTTAGTATATTATTATTATTTTAATATAAACTTAGAGATGCACTAAAAATTCCTATTGTAAAACTAGCTTTACCAACATTAGCTTGTAACATGTACAAAGGTGTAGCTATGCGGTAATGGACCCATGGTGGGTCCCCCCCAAGAAAAGAAAGACCCCACCTTCCCCAAATATTAAGTATAATTGTAAATTATAAAAAAATTGACATTTATTATTAACATTCTTTTATAATACGTTATAATATAAAGTAGATAGGTTGAAAATAGTGGAAGTGCACCCACATTTATGTGTGGAGAGATAAGAGAGTAAACCCAATGAGGAAAAACCACCCTAAGTGCATTAGTATACAGCCATAAAAGTTGTTAAAATTGTCGCTAAAAAAGTTTCGACATAATGTAAAAAAGACTTAATTTGAATTAAATAAAACAATATTTATAAATATTATAAACAAATCTATAATCAATTATCAATATTAGCACTTAGAGACTAAACAAACATTGATCTCTGTGAAATTGTCTACATTTCCTCCAAGGACAAGCTACGGGTAGTAAGTAGCTCAACAGACAACATAGCTAATCTCTGCATCCTTTCTTTATTCATGTGCTCCTAAAATAAATTTTAATTAAGCATTGCAAATGACCTTTCAGCTGTTTCTATTGGTTTTACAGAAAATATGTACATACATTTTTGTACAGCATAAATTATGCACAATAAAGTGACTTGAGTAATTTTTGATTGAAGTATTAGATCTTTACGAAACAAAAATAGACTTAAAAGACAATGCTTTCATCTATTACCAAATTAATTTTAGGTGGGTAGACCTGTGTGGTGGGCCTGCGGCACTTTGCCCTTACCCTACCTGAACTTGTAACTATCAATAATTTCAAACTCTTAACCTATTTTTTATTAATTATATTAGATAATCAAATATAGCTTCATACGTTTAAACATATTTTAATATATCTAACACCTGCTTTGGTGAACTAATGGTCTAATGCGCTAATCTTGCGGTAGACTAGACTGCCGATGACGGGGAGATGGAGGATAGAATTTTGGTCGGGTGCACCGAGGTTGGTTTTCCACGCTCCCTCCCCGCAAGTGCGGGTAGGTACACTTCTTATGAATGTAACCTTCCTGATCCCTAAAACCATTAGCGTAATTGTTGAAAAACAAAATATATTCACAAATTCTCTGTTTATTTGACAAAAATTTGAATCTGGCCATTCCTCAGGAACTATATATCCTACTGAAAGAAAATATTTTGACCAGCCTACATAATATTATATATATATACATACATACATACAGATATTCAAATTTGAAGATAGTATATAAAACAATTTTCTGCAAAAAGAAACATTTCATTTTTAAAAATGGGTAAATTGTATAGAATAAATACTAGATAGGTAACCTTTATTGCCTCTACTACAAAAATTATTAACACTCACTCCAAAAATAAATATTTAAAATTACAATAAAACATATAGAAATATACTTCAAAAAAAGATTTCTCACCCAATTGTATGGAAAATATCTATCTATCGATTTTGACCAAAAGTGATAGGCTTACACACAAGTTTTACATTGAAGCATGATAATTTTATAATCTATGTGTCCCTTATCAATAACTTTTGTGTCAGGGGTGTTCATAATATCTATGTATCACTAGCTATTTTATAATTTTTGCTACACATAGTATATAATAATAGATGCATTCTACAGCTTTATACATTCAATGTCCTTCATCAAAACTCCTGCAATGAACATACTTAAAATTATGTTTTTAATTTTTTTTTAATTAGGTACTTGTGCTACAAATTTCGGTTGAATCTTGGCCGTGTCAACTGAGGTGTTTTTCCTTATGTTTGCTCATTTCCTCCACGCAAATGTAGGAACACTTTCTCTAAATTACCGTATTTATTATCTACCCTACTTCATTATTATAAATTTATGGATAGTATTGAAGTAAGTAAGTGAAGCATTTCTAATATCACAAAAACAAAAAAATTACATGGAAATAACCTTTACAGTGCACACTCTTATGTGTGTTGAGTAACATACTCATCTTAGCATTTGTTCCCCCCTCCCCTTCCTCTCTAAAGCTTACGTTATTTCCATCTCTTTGAATTGGCATGCTGTGGCACCCAAGAGGTGCGAGAAAGTAAAAATGATATTTGTGATTAATTTATTTTATCAAATAATAATTGTTAAAATGAAATATGGAACTATGTTAACTATGTTATTAATTTTAAAATAGTGGTGGTCAAGGCATGTTCACTAGTGCCCCCACTCCCCTTTCATTATCCTGCTTTATAATTGATAGCAAAATAGTTTCAAGACATTTATCTATTGTGACAAGTGTATTTCTTGTTAATATTGCCAAAAGTCCATAATGATTTAGATAACCCTGTATTATCAATACCAAATTATTGACTCTGTTTACAGATCAGATTACCAAGGGTAGGGCCAAAGTGTTTGATTGGTACACCTAAGTGAACCGAGCCCGTGTGAGTTTTACGCCGATGTACGAATTAAGCTATTGTGTTAGAGAAGAGTAAGGTTGCTTTTTGATGACATACATTCACATTTGTGTGGAGGGTGAGTGGAAAACAGTTTAGGAATAATAACCCAATAGCACCCAACTGGGATTGAACCTCGATCCCCGTCCTTGGCAGTCCAGTTTATTGCAAGAGTAGTACCTTAGATCATGCAGTTACCAAAGCGGATCCTGTGATTATATTAATTAGGTATTCTATGCACATGATATGAAATTAATGGATGAATTATAAATTACAGTATTAAAATTGTATTTCCCATGCAGAAACGATAGTAAATTCATAACACGTTAAAAAAATCTAATTCACAAGATCAGAACATTTATTTTTCTTTTGTCTGGTTGAGAGATAGTCATTTTTTATTTTATTTTATTTGATCTCTTTTTACAGAAATGAATTCCATTGAAAACACATTGTATTCACACAACTGATTTCATAAATGAACATAGCCGAGTTGATATTTTTCATGCGAACATCTGTGTATCACAGCGCAACGCTTGGTATCACTGCCTTGAGATTTCACGAGAGGCTCATCTTGTTTAACCTTACACCGATAGGTCGCAGCATACAACACCACAACACTTTTTTTAATTAAAATAAAACTGTACCACTTTATTTTAGTTTAGAACAATATTTATGTTGAAAAATGAAAGGATAATTATTCTCAATCATATTTTCTAAGTTTATGCTTTGTCTGCAGATTTAAAAAAAAACATTAAACCAAAAAAATATGATCATGTAAAAATCATTTAAACAAAGTTGCTTACAAATATTTAACTTTTAATTGGCGTTAAATTATACTAAATGATAGAGAAATGTGTTTATTGTAATATAATTAAAACAGTTTTAGCCTAAGCCATCCCACATTTCAATAACAAGATCAGTTTGTCTTATGCGGTGTTCTTTAAATTAATTTTTAAAACTTAAATTTGAATTGGATGAGTGTATATGAATAAACCATAAACCACGTGAGTGAATTGATCTTTACAGTAGTAAAAATTTAATTCAAATGTGTATGTATAGTAGTTTTCTTAGTAATCAGGTAAAGAGAAATCGCCTTAGAAACCAGCCGCGCTCATCTCTCATGGTGATCCATCCCCTTAACCATTCTTTTTAAGGAAGTAAAGTGTTTAAAATCTATTTTATGAAAATTAGTTTACCAAAACATCAATTTTGCTGAAAATTGGTTAAATCGCAAAAGTCATGTTTATGATTTTTTGTCTTTACTGTGCAGTTACAAATTTAATCAATTCAACCATGATGTCAAGAAGGAATCCAAACTAGCCATCCTAGATCCTCCAATTATGGGTAGTATGTCATAATAATTTATTTTAGAAAATCTTTTATTTGAAAGGACTTGGAATTTATTTAGCCAACAAACATCCATGTGAAAAATTTGATCTTCAAACTAACAGTCTTGTTCTTGTGTAAACTCTATGAACAATCTCTATTTTTAATGCCCGAGTGCTGTAAACAATTCTTAAAACAACTTTCAGACATTTACCATGGTTAAAAAAAATTCCACCAAAAGTTTAAGTGTGTATACACTAAAATTACAAAAATTATGGACATTTTTAATCGGTTTACATAATAAAATTAGCCCTTATGAATGCCCGTAAATTCTAGAGCATCATTTATAGTTAAGCTGGTTAGTTTTTGAACAAGAAAAATTTTCTCAAGCATATATAATTCTTGAATTTGGCAAAAATATCTGCTTCAGTAGCTGTTCCAGTCATTAGTATGATTTTCAAAAATTCCCTTTTACTTGAAAAATTGGCCATTAAATAAAAAAAAGCTTTGTTTAACTGTGCTAACAATAGTATTTGATTCATTAATCTGTAAAATACAAGAAAAAAAAAATAATTCCACATATCCTTAAGTTGTTTGATCAAATTTGTGGCATGAGCTCAAATATATGTCTCAAAGTGTGTGCTGATAGATACATCCATTACCACTACCACCATGTGGCCTGTGTCAGGTTTTTATTCAAGCCATATATTTTCCACGATCGGCTAACTTTAGACCAGGGCATGCACAATATCCAGTCTTCGGCCTTTAATTCATCACCGTGAAAAGTCAAGTTCACATATTTCACCATTGATAAATTTTTCGGCCATGCTGGGAATGGAACTTGGGACCCTTAACTCAGTAGACAGACATGCTACCAACTGAGCTAAGGTGTCAGATTGTGTGCTGATGGTTGAACAAAATTAATAGCAGTGAATATTTTTTTCTTTATTTTGAATTCAAAAAATAGTTCTATTGAAGTTAGAGTGGAAGGTTTTTTTTCTTTTAACAAGCACATGCAAAAGTTTAAAAGAAGCTAAAGTAGCAGGCTCGCTGTGCTAAATGTTTTTAAAAATCAGGCTAATCTTTGAAATAAAGATTGGATCTTCTGCCAATATCAAGAATCTAGACTTGCACTTGTGTGTGTGTGTATATATATAAAACAAATTATGTGACAGAATTTGATATATTTTCAAGTTTAAAAGAATGAGAAACCAACTTTTAACTATGGTGTAGTTTTCTTATGTGAGCGATATATTTTACCAAAGGCAGACTAGACAGTTTTCTTGAGAGGTATTTTATTTTTACCTTTAGGGCTGGCTCTGCGTTGGGAGAGGTCCCAGTCCCATGTGACTTCTATCTCTGTGCCCGCTGGGCGTGGGTACAAAAGGAAGTCTGGAATAGAAACTTTATCTTCGCACTGTATCACATCAGTGGTGGTGACATTCTTTTTGATACTATTATCCTCCTTTCTGGTGGGGCTGATCGAGTCATCGGATTTCACTCTTAAAAGAGCGCCACCTGGAGACAAAATAAGAGAAAGTGTGTCAACAAATTGAGGGATCTTGGCTTCCTTTAAAAGCACAAACTAGTTGGGTCATTCTTGTGAAACAGGATATTATCGGTCTCTGCTTATTAATTTGACTTGGGTTAGAGTTAAAAAATGTACAAAAATTAAAAACTTTTATTGGTGATATAAAAAAGTTAAAATCAATATAATATAATTTTTTTTCAACATTTTAATAGTAAGAATGTGTCCAAAATCATTGTCGTGGCCAGTCTCCCCCTCCCCCCACATTTTTTCATTATATCAGATTTACCTGAAAAATGATGAAAATTTCAAAAATAACTAAGTGACATGTTTTCATATTTACTTTAAAATAAACAAAAGTTCTTATTTTTATATTCTTTTAATGAATAGAATGAATAATGTGATCCTGAACAGCTGTCTCAACAATACTAATCATTGTCCTGCCTCTAGTGATATGGCAAGGTGAGTATACTTAATAATAATTTTTTATTATACAATGCTACACTATAGGCCTCTCTCATTCTTTCACTTACACACTTAAACTTTCTCCATATCCTTGCCCTGGCAGTATTGTTATTGCTTTGCTATGTTATATCAAATTTTTTTCTTAGATCCATTAAGAAAAAAAAAGTTTAAATACCGCTAGTATGTTTGTTATACTTTGAGAGTGTATTTATAAGTCAAAATAAATTTAAATTATTTAAAAAATTCAACATTTATGATACTGAGATTTTACGAAGTTAATTTTGCCTGTTTCACAAGAAAGACACATCTACAGTGCAACAAGATTTTTTTTCAATTCGTACTGCCAAATTTCGCAACACACTACTTAAGTAACGCTAGAATAACCATCAGTTAAAGACAAATTTTACAATCAATCAATCAAGATGGTGGTATTTTATTTGTACTATAATTAAAGGAATATACTGTATTTGGAAAAAAACCACGTTGGTCTAGTCCCAGATAATTTTTTTTAACTACACCTTATTGCTCACCTAAGCTATCTTCATTTCTATATACAAATGAGATAAACTTATGAGGACAAGGAAGCTTGTCTTTGGCAAACCAGACTAGACAATCTTGATGTTTAGAATGCATGCCCACTAAATTGGGGAATAACTATTTGTTTTTTTTAAAACGGTAGAAGGTTTTGTTAAGAAAGGCTCAATTTCTGTATAGGTGTATAGTAGATTTATGTTATTCATGTCAATATATATAAATAGCAATAACCTTTAACCAATAGTTAGGAGCTAGCCAATAGTATATTGTAACACAGTTTAATAATGGCTCTGGGCATTAAAAGTCTCTTGTATTATATTAAAATAAAATATTAAAACATTTATAAGCTGTTAAAGGCTTGCAAGAATCTTTGTTATAAAATGTCTATGCACTTGGTCAGTACCCAGAAACTGTGGTTTCAATGGTTCATGGTAAATTTCCTGATAGGAGAACCGATAATTTTTTTTTTGTCACATTGAATCACTCTTAAATAATTTAAAGGGTCTTAAAATAGAATTTGAAAATTAGCTTTTAAATATTTCATAAAACTCCAAAGTTGGGTCAAATTCACTATTTTACAAATCTGAATCCAAATCGCCAATTTACCTTCAAAAACTGAATCTCGAATCTGGATCTTTGAAAACACTCAAACAGTGGTGGCTTGTGTATAGGAACTGCAGAACTGCAGCACCCCCTATTTCCACTTGATATTATTGATAGTCCTTTTTTCTTTAATACTCTCTTTCTTTATTTTTGTAGAACAATATATATTCATTGAGCTTAATGTCAGTACTTCAGTAGCCATCCCTCAGTTTATGAAAAAGATACAAAAATCTTTGTATGGAACTGTGCACTTCACAGTGCCAGTGATGTGGTGTTTGACTGTTGTGCGTATGTGCACATAGGAGGGGGTTGGGGAGGAAGGTGGGACTGCCAGGTAGAGAGAGCACTGTTGCTCTCGCAGTGCTGTCTCTGGCGTGATGGTGGAAGTTTTTTTTTACTCAGCATGTGTTGTGCTTAAAAACCATGTACCATATTCTTGAATGTGATAAAGTGTAGAAGAGTGTAGAATTAGATTATTATTCTGCTTCCAGCTATTCTATTTGATTCATTTTTTTTTTTCGGTTCTTCTATTTAACAGAAAACATTAACCATGGCCTTGCATCCCCAAGAAATAAGTTCTGTGAATGTAACTAAAGAAATGTGTGACTATATATGTGTTGATATAATAGACAGATATTCTTCCACTAAACACTTAGTAGCTGCTAAATTGTTAAACAAGAATTGCTTCACTAGATTTAAGAATGAACATCCCACAAAAGAGATAGTACTGACCACTGCAGCTTATCCCATGATTGACAAAGAAAAGCTTGAAACTGAACTAAAAGTATTCTATTGTAGGATTGATATTCATTAATATTGCAAATTAATTGAGCTGATGAAATTTTTCTAGGAAAATAATCTAGATAATGTTTTTAGTGAAATTACGAAACTGATCAAAATCCTCTTGACAATTCCCATGACTACATCAGAGAAAGAGCGCTGCTTTCCAACATTGAAAAAAATAAGAACTTTTTTAAGAAGCCCTATGAATTCGGAAAGACTAAATGCGCTTGCAGTACTTTCAATGGAGAAACATTTCCTCAATTGTCATCCAGAGATCAAGGAGAAAATTATTGAACTTTTTGTGCAAATTAAAACAAGAAGAATGGATTTCATTTTGAAATGAATAGATCATGCTTGAACTGTAACAATTTAAGTTAAAGTAAGTAAAAAATGTTTGGTTTTTTTTAAAGATTTTATCAAGTTCCTGAATAAATTTTCTTTTTATATTTTTCCTTTTACACAATTTTAAAACAAAGGTTAAAAGTTCCTGGAGCAGCACCTCCACTAATTTTAGCTACAAGCCGCCACTACTCTCAAATAATTCCCCCCCCCNAGCGGTCAACACGAGAAGACTAACTGCTCGACAAACTTTGATATCATCCAGTTAAGAGTGGGCTAAGTGACATAACAGTTAATTCAATACATGATTGTCCTTGTTTATACTAAAATAATTTTTTCCTTCAACCAGTCACCTTAACCTCACACTTCTTGACATATTTTTGTAGGGTTTGTCAAAGTAAAATCGTAAGTGAAAATAACTCGAACTAATGAGGTCCTTATAAAAGAATATCACGAATTGAACAGTCGCAATTAATTCTGCAACATCAAAGAACAGTGAGTGCAGGTCCACACGTATGTATTATATTATTTTTATATTAATATATTAGAGGTGAGAAGGGTATAATTTAGAGTAAATATACCTGCTTTTCCATGAAGAAAGAGTTGAAAACAATTTAGTAAAAATTCCTTAGTGGCCTTTATTAAAACTTGACAACAGTTTTAAAATATCATGTAATATTAGTAACCGGCAATAAGTGACAGTAAAAACGAATTTTATAGTTTTTCAAATCTAGCCTGTTTATTTAGTGCTACATATTTTTAATTTTTAGCACAGCGTTATTTTCCTACATACTAACTACGCTCATGAGTAAGGTTGAATTTAGAGGAACTGCACCCGATTTTTCGTGGAGTAAGGGTGGAAAACTATTTATGAAAATCCACCTTCAGTCATCCAACTGGAATCGAACCCCGGTGAATGGTCTCGACTTTAAGGTGTCGGGTGGAGAATGGTGCATAATTATTAAGTACCATTTCAAATCGTTTCAGAATATTTTGAGGGATGTGTGGTAAGCAGGAAGGACATATTGTTTAAGGAACAAGATCTAAGCCATCGGGTATCAAGGAGCCGGTGGTAATATGATCTATACAACGTTTAAGGTACAAGACCTAATCTGTAAAGGTTTAAGGACCAGCTGGTAAGTGGGGTGGGTAGTAAGAGGATGGATTGGAGCTGGATGGGATCAGCATGGTCATGATCGAGCCAGACTACCTCTTGCTCAGGATGGATACAGGAAGTCGTATGGCTTAAAGGAGGAAGAGTACAGTATGGGGACTGGAAGTTGTGCAGATAAAGGCTGGGGGTAGGAGACTGGGAGGAGGGGAGTGATTGGTGGGCATGGTAAGAGAAGGGGATGAAGGCTGGGAGGAGAGAACGGGATGGAGGCTGGAATCTAGACTCAAGGGAGGAGGGGGGCTGCAAGGGGCAGAATGACAAATACAGGGACATAAAGTATTATTGTGTAATTAAAAGCCTGTTAAGGTTAGGTTAGGGTGGGGGAGAGAGTGATCCACCACATTGAATCAATGTTAACCTTATGGAATAAAGTGGTCCAGAATTGTCATTTCAACCACTAAGTTACTACCATGTTTATAGCTTTGTTAGTTTTGAAATAACTTTTCTGTCACTTAAGCCACTCTTAACTGGATTCATCTCGATGTTAGTTCTCTCGTGTCGATCGCTAGGCTGTCTATCACTTTGTCCTCTTGTATGGGAGCTTGTCTGTCACATGGTCCAGCTTGTGTCAATAACTTGGTCCATGTAGTTTCTGGGTGTCTAGCAGTTGGTCGTTTTACAGATTTGTTCTATCGTGTCGACCCCTTGGTTGTCAATCACTTTGTACTCTTATACATGAGCTTGTCTAGCAGTTGGTCCAAGTCGTGTCAGCCACTTGACCCATCCAGTCTTCCAAATATTTTTTTATTGCTTGTCGAGCAGTTTTTTCTAGCAGTTTGTATGGTGCCATTGGACAAGATAATCATTCATCATCTTATGAACAAGTTTATTGTAGTTAATGAACAAAGAAAGAGTGTGTTTGGTGAAGCCTAAGATAATTTAAAATAAGTGCTTTTTCATCTTCATTTAAATGTATTTTGTATGGCATATAAGTATTTTATTTATAAGTTGTGTTGTCAGTGTGATACACTAAATATAGTTAATATTATTTATTTAATACAAAATTACTCATTCTCTTGCAGGTAGGGCTATAGTCTTTTAAAATATTGAACTAAGAAAAAATTGTTATTTTAATCTGAGGTAAGGACACTTTTTAAAATTGATATTAATGTTCATCTGAAACATTTATATTGAATATGAAACAGAGTTTAAGAATATTGCTAGTGTAAGCTTCATTTAGACAAGTATATAAACCGTATAACCCAAACGGGTAGTAAGACGCAGTGCAAATAATAATAATAATAAAAGTATATTAACAATTATTATTAGTAAGTGTCAAATCACTTACAATATTTTGTGTCCACGTCCCCCCCAAAGTCTGAAAGCCAGGCACGTCCATGCTATGGAATGAGGTAAGAGGGTAAGAGTTTTAAAGAAGTCTGACACTTTATTTCAGTTGGTAGCGTGTCTGTCTATCTAGTTAAGAGCCCCAGGTTTTATTCCTGGCGTGGCCAAAAAATTTATCTTTGGTGAAATATGGGTTTCACCTTTTACAGTGACAAATTATCAGCCTGGAGGGCTGTATATTGTACGTCTGTTTTAGGTTTAACTTAGTTTTTAAGTTGTGGGTCGATAGGCTATAATCTGTCGGTTCAGAAAGTGAACATTCTATAATAAATGAAGAAAAAAAAGTTTTAAAGAAAATATATCTACATTTGTGTGGAGGGAGAAAATAGGAACACATTTAGAAAAAAAACTCATCAACAGCAAAACAGTCTTGAAGATTTTTGTTTAGTCCATGTGCCAATGATGCAAGTAGTTTAATAGATAAAGAAATTATAACACACCTTGAGAATTTAATTTCCTGCGGACTTTAGGTGATTCCTGTTGACTTGTCTTTGTTTGTGATGGCTGCTTAGACAGATGGCGCCTGGAGAGTTTGGATCGTGGTTTTGAAGACGATTTCTCCATTTTATCCTAAGACATTTAAAAAAAACCTTTAAAAATGCAAAGTCCTATAGACCTATTTGACTTTTATAGCCTAGTTAGTCTATTGTGTATATACTAGGCCTATATATGTTTTACACAATTTGAAAAAAAAAATATATTTAATTATAAAATCTGAACTTAGATAAAGTTAATATGGGCTTATGGCCAACACGAATTATTGAAAATTAATACAAAAGGACATTTTTAGCAGTCCTATTTGAACACAAAAATTTTAGGCCCTATATTGCCCAGTTTTGAACTCCACTTATGAGACGGTTGGAAGTGCATTTTTCCCACAGTTTATTTTGGCAAAATTCAATTAAATTCTGGAAGAGCAAACTAAAGTCTGTTCATGAGGTTCATATCTGTTATTGTTATTATTAGCACCGCGTCTTACTACCAGTTTGGGTTATACGCACTTACACTAATGTGTAAAGGTAAGGTGATTGTGAGATGAAATGGAGGACCTACAGTTTAACGTGGGATCCGAACCACGGTGGAGGCCTGGCACTCCACACATTCACAAGTTGTGATTAATACACGTCTTATCAGAAATGACGGAAGGGCTTAGCAATCAGATGACTGGCATGTTGACGTTGATAACTTTATGAGAACAACTGGTCAAGATATAGACTTCATGTAACTTACTTTTAAAAAATAGCAGTTTCTGATAGGTTTGCAGATATAACATTGAGTCCCCGGCCGTTAATTTATCACTGTGAGAGGGTAGACCCACATTTCACCAATGATACATATTTTGACCATGTCAGGAATCGAGCACAGAACCCTTAGCTCAGTAGAAAAACATTCTACTGACTGAGCTAATGTGTCAAGACATTAGGTGGTAAAGACGATTCCAAGGCAGATTATTTGAAATGTATACCATTTGATTCTATGTGATAAAAATTGGTGAAATACAACACAGTTCTACGATTAAATTAGCAACTAAAATTAAATTTAATTTCAAAAACAACCCAAAACTGGTAAGCCACATTATTTTGATTCACATTAAACTTATCGAAATGTTGTATTATTTATTATAGCTTGGCTGCTTGAAAGGATGTCTTTTTAGTTACATATTCTTCCAAACTTAATTCATAACCTATGCTGAAAAAATGCTCAAATAAATATACCTACATTTCAAATAAAGATATGTCAATACAATTTTATTTCTTCATACACATGAAAGTAGCCTCTTGATTAGAATTGAATCCACTGTTTTTCATCTAAATTAAATTTAAACTAGTTTATTATGAACAATTGCCATTTTAACATAAAATAATGACTGTGAAATTAACTTACTCAAACTTAACTTAAATTAACTTAATAACTTTAGGCAATTCATCACACTAGTATACAAAAAAAAAAAGAAAAAAAAAAAAGTACACAGATTACTTATACAATTGCAATCCAGTAAGCACATATTAAGAGGAGACCAACGTAAGTGTAAAATATTAATAGATTGATAATATTACGAATCTGACTTAAATTCTTTACTGAATTGATTATTATAATTGTGTATTTCTTTCTAGGAAATCAAACAGTTAATACAACTAATCAAAACCTATGATTCATTCTATGAACAGTATAGAATTAACAATGTTATTTTATATAAATATTAAAAATTAAAAACTATATGACATTTTGTGTAAAAAATAAATTTAATCAATGGTATAGAAGTGAAAATGGTATAAAACATCGTTAAACAGCTTATAAAATATATTTTTATTTTAAACATAAAGTATGATTTTTACATTTCTAATAATTAACATTAAACGAAAACGTCTCATATTGACAAAATAAAGTACAGCTAAACCAGTGATGTGTGAGCAAAGCACAATGAAGCATGTATACAATTAATCATATCTTCTTGTTTAGCGTGGTATATTTTAGACTATGAACCCCGTCTGCCTGTGTAAGGATGGCAAATTAAAATGTCCTTTTCAAAGTAGGTGAAAATAAGTTAATATTGAATGTCAAAAAGCGATAGTATCTCTGCATACAGTATTAGCATGAAAGCAATTCAAATAATATAGAGAATTTTGAGCTAATACGTTATCATTTTTTTGTTTTAGGTAAAATAGTATATATATGAAATTATTTAAGACGGACAAAGAACAATTTATCAGAAAATAGATATCCATCCACTATAATAATTGATTACTTATTATCTTTAAAGTATTTAAATGGCTTGGTTATGCAATATATATTTTTTAATCCAATCTTTCTCAGTACCTACACTATGTGTGTTTGTGTACAAGAGTATTTAATGTAAGAATATTCTATTTAAATATTAGTGGTGTTGATTTTGATAATGACATCATTATATGTGTAACATAAGTGAAGAATTTTAAGATTGTATGTATAATTTGATATTATTCAACTCGACACATTATATATTGATTCTATAGCTATTTTAGACTATTTATGGGTAGTTAGTATGCTTTAATTATGTAATTATTAAGTGTTAGGGGCAGAAAACATGATTATTTGGGGACTTTTTAAGACACTTTCTTATTGGTTCGGGGTTCAAAATCAAGCTAGTTGGGTAAGTAATTGCAGAGCTACAAGAAAGGACCTGATATTTTGGCATGGATTTAAAAGGATGTTTTTTTAAATCAAAATTTAATATAATTATTTAAGGGCAACTCTAATAGACTGTATATCCCTAGGTCCAAAGATACAAACTATTTTAGACAATAGGTGCCTTTGATCCCTAGGCTTGCTCATTTGTATAATGAATCTCTCTCTCTCTCGGCCACTGGTGGTAAAAAGGTTCATAAAAAGGATGTTTTGTGTAACACTTTGTTAGTTGAATGACATAATAATGATAATAATGATAATAATAATAATAATAAACTTTAGACTAGCTTAGTTATTATATTAACAACTTGTATCATAACCATATTGTTTCATACACTGTTGATAACTACGCACTGATGACTTTGGTGTTTCAAACCTAACATACATTAACTTCCCTGGTACAGTACTCATAGCACCTCCTCCTTATCGCTATCTTTTAGGTTTTACAATGCACCATCCACTTCTGGTTACTACACACTTAGCATTACCATTTACAACATTTGTGTTATCAATAGGTGTATTACTTCTGTCTTAGTTCACAGCTGCTTTATCCACAACAGGTTCATCTGCATTATGATGGGGTTCATAATAAGTTGTATTGCTAGCCTCATTCAAAGTGTCATTAAAGCCATCTGTTGTATTTTGTAATTCACACTGGTAATCCCTATGAAACTCCTGAGTTAGTCGAGGCTGATGTTTAGACTGCCTCAGATGTTTCGTATTTCAACGCAATACCTTTACCTGCTCGTCACTTATAATGTATGAGCGAGGAGCCTCATGTTCAAGCAAAATCAGGGCTGGCTCACATATTTTATTTTTTTGTACAAAAACTGTTTGGCCGTCTTTGAAATCAACAGGCTTACGAGGAGCTCTTTTGTCATCATGTGTTTTCACTTTGCATTGTTTAGCAACAAGTTGTTCACTCACATCAGGTACTGCCTTGAGAAGTAGATTTGCAGTGGAAACTGGTATACGTGTCCATACAAGATGACTCATTAACAGTTGAGAGGGAGGAAATTCGAGTCTTGAAAGAGGTGTGTTGCGATATTCTAGAAGAGCCATTCAGTATTTCTTTCCTTCTTCCTTACTCTTTTTGAGAATTCGCTTACCTATATCAACCCGCTTTTCAGTTAATCCACTGGACTGTGGATAATGAGGGCTTGGTGTTCTGAATTCACAATCATAGTCCTAGGGAAACGTACAACATTCATATGAATTAAATTGCATATTATCCACTATTATCACCCTGGGGATTTCATGTGTGCTAAAAATTATTTTGAGAACATCTATTATGTCACGAGGCTGTTTATTCGGCAATGGTACTACCTCCAGCCAATTAGAAAAATAGTCAACCACAATGCGATAGTACCGACCCTCAAATTTAAGAACATCAGCACCAACTTTTTCAAATGGTAGTTTAGGCACAGGGTGGAGGTAAGTGGCTCCCTCTTATTAGATACACGGAATTTTTCACAACCCTACAATCAGACACATGGTTTTCTATATCACTAGAAATACCAGGAAAATAAATAAATTTCTAGCTCTGGCTTTAGTCTTCTCCACACCGAAGTAACCCTCATGAAGTAATGGAAGCGTTCTAATCCTTAATTTACTTGGAACAACAATTCTGTCATTTCCACACCGAAATGACCCTCATGAAGTAATGAAAGCATTCTAATCCTTGGTTTACTTGGCACAACCATTCTGTCATTTAAGAACAAAAGTCTATCTTCCACATGAACATCCCTCTGCAGGGGCACATAAAGGCGACATTGATTTGGAATATGGTCACGATTTTGAGGCCAACCTGCTTGCATAAAGTTCATGATAATATTAAGCACAATATCTGCTAGAGTTTTTTGTTCTATATTTGGTTTTACGGGCGGGCCTCACTCATCGGAACGTGCTTACTTACAATGTATACTATTTCACTAAGTACAGGGTCATTAGGAACTGCACCAGATGATATAATCGTGACAGCAGATCTGCAATATACATTGTTTTTCCGGGTGTATACTGAACATAGATATTATACTTCAGGAGCCCAAGCTTCAGTCTTTGAACGCAAGTAAACAATATTTTACCTACATTCTTATCCATGATAGCCACGATAGGTTTATGATCTGTCAAAACTTTTACAGAGCGGCCATATATATATAAAAGTGAAATTTACCTATAGCATAAATTATTGCCAACATCTCTTTTTCTACCTGAGCCCAGTCTCTGTTAGACTGTGGGAAGCATATGCAGCTGGCTGCTCATTTTGAAGAAGACATCCCAGGTCATCTTGTGAGACATCACATTGTATCATCAGTGGCTTGGATGAATCAAAATTTGAAAGAACTGGTGCAGTACTGATCACAGATTTGAGAGTTTTGACACAGTTTGAGTGACATTGTAGCCAATGCCATGTTACATATGCCTTCAGTAGTTCTCTCAGGGGAGCTGTCAATGTTGACATTTGAGGTATGAATTGTCTCTAGTAATTGACCATTCCTAAAACTTCTGCAACTCTTTTTTTTTCCTAGGATGTAGTAGACATGAGGTAGATAAAACTCTCTCTAGGTTAGGCCTAATTTTGTTTACAGAAAACACATGATCTAAAAACCGAACCTCAGAGGTCTTGTATTGACATATTTGCATCAAAATAGTATAGAGCATTGTAGCTTGTTGCTTTTAGAATAAGATTACCATGATAATCTACAACTTGCGCGCAATCATTCTTGAAAATAACACTAAAATCTCTAACAGTAATTTTTACAACAAAGAGAAGATTTGTGGTCAATTTCGGTACATGCAAAGTTTCAAGTAAATTTACTATTTACTACTATTTACCAACTCCTAGTGAATTAAAAATCAAGTGTACCGTGGCTACAAACTATAACCAGCAAACCTCCACCTCCAAGAGTACATCCAGCACTTACCCCAGTTTACGGGTATACGAAGCAAGAAGTCGTGCCAGCCGACGACTGTGACCGCCACTAAGAGTAAACAATATCTGGGCCCGGTCGGGAACGTTCAGTGTTTCCATTGGAATAAACCCACGTAGTGGTTGATGCGCAAGCGTGGCCTTGTGGAGGTCATTGGAGCTCTAGTGCTAAGTGTGTCCACCCCCCACTACCCCCATCTTCTACTACCTCACAACATTGTGCGCAGGCGCTTATGAGATAATCTAAGCGCTCATTTGCTGTGAATGACATCACCTTACGTCATGTAATCCATCCTCATTTCCCCCGCTGTTACTATCAGAATATAAACAAGTGCTCAGCGATTCTCAGTAATCTTTGACGCAAATAGTTCTAAGGAACATCTTAGAATGTAAGTAGCCGTAATGTTGGGAATTTAAATAATATTTCTTTTTTGTAACTAGTACATTAGTGGGAAGGGTTTTGCGTACTGATATTTAAATATGTAGCCGCCTCTTAGTGCACTGGATGAAGTTGAGTTTAATTTATATTAGGTTTGTTGGCACGTTTCTATATTTTACAGAAGACATGGAAATTGTCTTATAATATGTATTTATTGCGGTTAATTTAGTTGAGATGAGATTAACGTATTAGTTGACCTTTTGTCTTTCTACGTTGAAATGGTTTATTAAAGTTTTGTCTGAGGAATAGGCCTTTACGCACTGGCGTATAATTTATGTTATTCGTAAGTATAAAGCGGCTAGAGTGAGAATTAATGGCATGGAACAGCCTAGATTTCTATAACCCCCTTTTACGTACTTTATTGACAAGCCAGTCTTCTGAGATTTGAATTCAAAGTAGTTCTTATATGTTTCTTGTACAACCCCTATTGAGAGATTGTATAATACAGACATTATTAGAGCAATATTTATATGTTGTAAACAGACATTACTGCTCACCCTATACTTAATTATTCATAAACTCTGATTATAATTTTGATTGTTTGGAGAGAATTTATTTTATGTTAAATATTAAATGTCTAATATCTAGCGTAGAACTCGCACCCTTGTGTTATCTTATAAAGTCATAAACTTGGATATTTACCAGATATTAATTAACTCTAATTATATTTTTGATCAACTGGAGACAATTTATGTAATGATTAATCACCTAATACTGTTGCGTAGAAGTCGCAACCTAATTTCATCATATAATGGTATATTTTCAAATATTTATCTGTTATAAATAAAATTGCCGAAAGGCCCTAATAGTTACTACTCTTGATTTTATTTAACTTTAACTCTAACTCTCTGGTAAAAAAAATAAACAAGGACACCTGGGTTTGGTTGAATTGAGTGGAGGTCATTAAAGATCTCTGATGATTTATTAGTATATTTCTCTTTGTATAACACTCTCGCTGTGGTGATATTTTGGTCCGATAGGGAAAGGACGCTACCCCCACAGGGTGCTGCGCCACTCTGCTTCTCAGGGTTATATCTTTTTGACCATTGCTCTCAAACTGTTTTTGTTTGTTGCAAGTCCCGTTCAACGCCATGGATCACAAGCCGCTGGACTCAACCGAAATACTTGTCAGTAAATCACAAATTTACAAGCTGAACCGAGAGGCGTTAATTGCGGAGCTCATGGACCAGGGTATAGCCGTAGATTCTAAATCCACTGTTCGTGAATTGAGGACCGCGCTGTCTCGGGAGTTGGGTGAGAGAATTCCATTATATTCTGATATTAATGTTAATGATGCGTCCAATCAAGTGGTCGATAGAAATAAAGAAGTTCCAATCGCCGATGCTGCGGTGCAGACCCTGTTAGATCCTGTAGGTAGCACCTTGCCCACTCAGAACCTGCTTTCTAATAATGTTATTATTCAACCCGACGGCGCGCCTGGATATAGGACTCGCTCCAAAGTAGTTAGCGATTAGTTGAGTCGCATCCCTGTTTGTGTTGGACAGAACTGTTCTGCATTGTTTGCTTTCCTGCTGGAAGTAGATAAAGTAGGATTCCGAAATATTAGTATAGTGTCTAGGAAAAACCTCAGGGTTTTTAACCCACCTTTTTTATCTGAAGGAATTAGTAATGGAATCCCGTGGGTCACTATGAAGGATAGGATATTAGATTCACTGGTGTCCAGGAGAGATAGGGAGCGTTTGTGCTCAGAGTTTGTTTACCGCTTCAAGTTCCCACACGAATCCTTCAGAATGTTTATTCTCTCTGTATCGGAAGTTGCGAGCATCCTCCACTTAAACCTCAGGGAACCCCAAATTGTGGAAATCATTCCTGAAAATGTTTCACCTCTTACTAGGAGACATTTTGTGTTTTCTCAGCTCCCATGTTCCTTTTTGGAGTTGTACTCTTTAGCTTCGAAAATTGAAGGATCACTTCTGGCTGAAAGGGAATATTTTGACAAACATCCCATCACTATTTCAAAACCTTCCATGTCGCTTACCCCTGTTAATGCAAGTTCAAAAAATAAGTTTGGCCAGCTTGCGTCTACCCGGATGCCCCCCGCGGTCAATAGAACTTATGATAATAAAACTAGAGGGCCACAAGGAGGAAATAATGGTTGCGACCTATCCCATGTAAGATGTTTACATTGTAAGGAATTAGGGCATCTCCGATATCAATGTCCGGCAGGAAACGAGTGACATGTAACCTAAGGGGTGGTCAGGCTACACGACGATCCAAAAATCCACCTGAGGCTCCCATCCCCATGATTGGGTTTAGAATAGGGTCCAGTCATGGCGTCGCTTTAGTTAACACTGGCGCTAACGCGTCATTTATTAATACTGAATTTCTGGGCATAATCCGTAGTGGAAAGCCCACAGGTGACATTGAGATAAACAGGTGTGCTCCCCGCACATTTGTGCTAGGTAATGAGAGTAGTATAATCTTTGACAAGTTTGTTTATCCTACCCTCAAAATTGATTGTTTCTCTTGGAAAAGAAAGTTGTATGTAGTTGATGAATTAGTGTGTGATGTTATATTGGGAAACGACTTTTTATGGGCTACTAGGGGTATCTTGGATATAGATACAGCACATTTAAGTTTCGGATTTAATGCTCGGGTGATGGTGCCGTTGCTTCTAAGTTCTTACCCTATGTGGCTCAATCATATGGGAACTGATGAAGATCGTATTAATCGTTTGATTTGTAAAAACTCGGATGTCATAACACCCGTCTGGGGTAGATGTGATGTGCTCCCCTATAACATTGTGGTCACGGATGACATTCCTGTAAGGTTAAGTCCCTATTCATGTAACCCCCCTAAATTAAAAATATTTCGAGAACTTATTGATGACTTAGAACAAAAGGGAGTGATTAGAACGTCAAAATCTCCTTATGCTAGTCCGGCATTTATTATTCCTAAGAAAGGGCAAGGGCATAGGTTAATTGTAGACTATAGAAAGATTAATAAAAAA
Organism: Timema shepardi; assembly: GCA_902151425.1. Classification (NCBI taxonomy): domain Eukaryota; kingdom Metazoa; phylum Arthropoda; class Insecta; order Phasmatodea; family Timematidae; genus Timema; species Timema shepardi. The sequence goes on from CABFVX010001234.1 coordinate 47,534, forward strand.
AATCCAGTTTGACCCGTACCTTACGCCGAGCATAGAGAGTGCGTCTCAACGTCTAGGTGGTGCCCAGATTTATAGTCTCATAGATTTTAATGCTAGTTTTTTACAATGCGCCCTCACCGAACGCTCTAAGAAGTATACGGTATTCGTCGCCCCTTGGAAACTCTATGAGTTTAATCGCGTCCCACTGGGCGCTAGCATCGGTGGCCAGGCCTTAATCCGTGTTCTAGATAATATCTTGTCAGACTTAAAATACAAATTCGTCTTTAATTATTTAGATGATATCTGTGGATATAGCAATTCTCTTGACGAACACCTCGAACACTAAGATATTGTATTGAGCCGATTGCGTGGGGTTGGGCTGATAGTGAATCCTGACAAAGTCACGTGGGCCAAACAGTCCATTAAGTATCTTGGGTATATCATTTCTAATGGAAATTTGCTGGTTGACCCCGAAAGGGTGAAACCCATTGTAGAGTACCCGCAACCCAAAAACTTGAAGGGTGTGATGCGCTTCAAAGGCATGTGTGTCTATTACGCACGGTTCATCCTACATTTTTCGGAAATTGCCGCCCCTTTGAATTGCTTAAAGAAAAAAGGTGTTGCATTTGCTTGGGGATATGAACAATCCCGTGCATTCAAAACGCTCAAGGACAAATTAATCAGCCCCGAAGTGCTGCACATGCCAGACTTTTCTCGTACCTTCCTTCTTCATGTCGACGCTACCTCTGTCGCTCTAGGTGCTGTTTTATCTCAAAGAACTGTTGATGGTGTTCGTCCCGTGGCCTTTGCCAGCAAAACCTTGTCTCTCGCTGAGCATAAATATAGTTATTTCGAGAAAGAATGCCTTTCTTGTATATTCGGCATTGAAAAGTTCTCAGACTATTTAGAACAGCGTGAATTTGAATTATATACGGATAATATGGCGTTGTCCTGGATGTGGTGGCATCCTAAGCAATTGGGAAAGATTGGTAGATGGGTATTGAGCTTATCTAAATACAAATTTAGTACACATCGCGTTCCTGGGAGGAATAATGTAACCTCTGATGCCCTGTCATGGATGGCCGAAGACCAGGAGCCGATTGAGGTTAATGACGTGGTGCATCAGCTTAGTGGGATCCATTCAATCCCCTAGTCCTTTGTATATATTCTTGAATATCAGTAAAAAAAAGCCATGGTGCTTGTAAATGATGGATAAGATAAGCAAGGGCGATGATGTGGGGTCTTATGCTCTTTACAAAGGTCTTCTAGTAGTTTGTAACAGTAAAGGAAACGGAAGAAAGATTTTTGTCCCAGCAGTGGTACGCCCGAAGTTGATGCGTTATTTTCATAACTCTGTTTTGGGTGGTCACCTAGGTATCCAAAAAACTTATTGCAAGATTTCTATGGAGTTCTTTTGGCCAGGGATGTACAGGGATATCAGACTGCAAGTGAGACTATGTGAGGATTACCAAAAGGCAAAACCTGCGCAGAACACTAAAGTTGGACTTCATTCAGCCGATGTGGCTCGACTTCCATGGGAGAAGGTGTTCGTTGACTATGTAGGCCCCTCCCCCGATCCTCCTTAGGAAATACTTGTGTTCTTGTTGTGTTAGATGCCATTTCTAAGTCTGCTGTAATATTACCACTGAGGAACACGAAAGCTAAGGCCACCGCTAACTCACTCGTTAGGTGCGAGTGGGCTATGTTTGGTGCCCCACGTATTATCGTTAGCGATAACGGGCCCTGTTTTAGGTCTGCCTCTTTCAAAGACATGTGCTTTGGATGGGGAATAAAACACATGACCACCAGCCCCTATTATCCTTGCCCCAATCATGTGGAGCGGTTTAATAGGAATCTTAAAGTGGCCTTAACCATGTTTCACTCATTTGAACAAGCCAAGTGGGACCACGATATTGAGTTTCTGAATGTGGCCTTTAATTCCGCATTTCATGAATCGACCAATGCTTCGCCAGCGTCACTGTTCCTAGGTAGATAACTGAACCACCCTCTTTTAGCTATGTGGGATATGCAGCCCTTATTAGCGGGGGACGAGAAGGTATCCCATAGGGATAGGCGCCAGGAAGCTTTTGAGTGTTTAAAGATGGCTCATAGGAAGGTGGCTGACAGGTACAATCGTGAGCGGGTTCCTGTTTCGGTAACTGTTGGAGACTCGGTTCTCTGTAAATGCTACCCAAAGAGCTCCACGATTAACAAAATCTCGGCCAAGTTGAGTCCCAAGTGGAGTGATCTATGGCGAGTGGAACGCTTTCTCACCCCGGTAACAATACTTTTGTGTGATGTTGACGATCCGTCTACTACTAGGCTAGCCCACGTGTCTCAGGTTAAAACTACAGGCGTCAAGGAGTCATGCCCAATCCAGGGATTATTATATGTGTAAGTTCGTCATGTAACAGTGTAAGTGTTAGTTTGTAAGCTGTATATTATCTCAGGGTAAGTTCACAGATATGAATATTAAACGGCGTAAGTTACGATTGATTTTTTTTAAAAAAGGTTGTACTGCTAGAGAGAGAGCTGTTATATATATATATATATATATATATATGTGTGTGTGTGTGTGTGTGTGTGTGTGTATGTGCATATGTGAGGGCCAAGGTCCTAAACCAGCTACTTGGCGAATGCTGGACTCTTAGCACATTGGCCAGCTGATCAAGCCAAATCGCAGAATATTAATGGAGACATTTTTGAATTGGTGTTCTGGCCAGTCAAAGAGTGAGTGACCATGACAGGCTGGCCAGTACCCAATGTGCTAGCTATTATGACAAAACACAACCCAA